>WMED01000986.1:0-30071 GCA_019650415.1 Pipa parva
AGCCACATTCTGTATTTATTGTTACACCTGATATATCAGCCAGACAGCCACATTCTGTATGTAAAATGGTCAGTGGTGGAGTATAACAGATATCAACTAAGAAAAAGGCACTAAAATAAAAGGCACTAGTCAAGGAAAAGAATACATGAAAGTTTAGGCTATGTTCACACAGACATTTAAAAATAAAGAAAGTAACTAGATACACATAACATCACAAAAATGCATTGGCCATTTACTACACATGTTTCATGCATTATGTCATCTTTGTAGATCACTCTGCTTCATTTTAAATGCGCATCAACTGATGAAAACTCACACGTCATGTGTCTGAAAGAGCTCATGTAAATGCACTAATTGAGAAACACATAATTCATTGCACATGTGCACAGTACAATAAGTTTACATTATATGAATTTCTCTATGCATCAAGGTACATTTTCCATGAGCTCAAAACATGTGCCTTAACAGATTTTCAATGAAATCACGTTGTTTCCTTGACTAAGCATACAAGAGCGGTTTAACCTGGTTTTATAAAAATGTAATCATGATAAAAAAAACCTGGCTGCTTTATGGGAAGAGGTTTGTAGAAGCTTAGATTGTATGTATGGTGAAATGCAACATATATATTCCAATTCTGGGAGTTATTCACTAAGGTGCAAATTCGACTGTCGAATTCGCAAACAGTGGATTCCCATAGCAAATCCGCAACAGTTTCCCCATTGTAAAGTCGTACCAACTTTTTAATGTTCAGATTGCGACAATTTTTCCACAATAAATATTTCTCATTATAAAGACGCAACTGTGACAGTAGCAGCCTATTGCGATTGTCTTTATCTGGCAAATTCGCACCTATACGCAACCATTCGGACTTCAGTGAATAACCCCCTCTCATTGTACACAACGAGCGACTTGTGATTTCTAATGAACAGGTTCACGGAAAAGAGATTTTCTTATAAGATAAGAGTTTTACGTGAAATACCTTAAGACAGTTCTTTTAAATGGACACTAAGCCCTATTTTGTTAAATTGTTATAACATTAGTATATGAACATAAAAGTTAACATCTTACACACATTGCAGAATAATTTATATTGATCATACAGTTATATATTCTTATTGTAATCATTCTTGCAAAAATAATAATTTCACAACAGTTACTCCAGCCTCTTGTACTTGCAGTGTTCCTTTGCTTACATCTGATTGGACTTTGTGTTGTAGCCCATCAATCTGCTTCAGGTGCAATGAACATTCTAATCAGCACAGTTGGCTATAAACTGTGAAATACAGTAGTAATGTTACTGTAAAGTCTTATAAAAGGGGATTTCTGAAATGTATGCGGATTTTAGAAACTATTACAGATAGGTATTACTCAAAATAAACCTTTATATTAATTCAGAGAAAAAAGGCATAGAAATTAATGTTTTACTTTTTTCATATTACATTTAACTGTTCAAAGTAATACTGTCAAATTGGAACATTATCTTGCTCTTAGGTGAATGCCTTAGTTAATATGAGATTTAGAATTCTGTTGATATATGTAAGGTTAAGCAAAGAAAAAAGCAACTTAGTATTATGTTAAAGGGGAACTATAGTCACATTACTTCTTTATATATGCAGTACTATACCTTAGTGAGAAGCGTTTCTCCCCAGTAGATGTGTAATAAATTATCCTGCTTCACATGAAACAGCACTGATAAACTCCAGCACCAGGAAATGTGTGTGTGACCTGTACCGGACAGTTTTCCATGAAAGCGTACCCTCCCCCAGACATTTTTTGCCTAATGTGTAATGTAACGCCGGCGCACAATCGGCCTTTTCCAAATTTATTCAATTTCGCCCTAAGACTGAGAATAGTAGGTCCACATGGGTTTATAAAGTCTGCCTGCTGAGAAGGTGTGCAATGCCTGAGTGAGCAATTGTGAAACGGCATGAGGAGGAGTTAAAATTACTAGTGATAATATTTATCAATTAGTTTAAACAGTCTCTTGCAGATACTGTTAAATACATTATAAATGTAATGCTCTTTTGGGTGGGGAATTGTACTTTTAGGCTAAATAAGTGCCACATCCACTGGTACCACATATGTTAGAACGTAGGTCATTGCTTTCAAATGAGATATACTGTAGTTTGATGCTGTTACCCAATACATTGGGTACACTGGTTATAACAAGTAATGTCTCTTAACAGAACAGAACACTGCAAATGCTGTAATGAGAAATAGTAAGAAATTGGAATCATGTGTTTTGTACCAGGACCCCTGATCCTTAGTTAAACACTGTTGTCCATTATTGCCTCTATAAGCCAATCCTGTTATATCATTTCACATAGTGTCAAGTAATCAATGAACATGTCTCTATTCCAGAAACGTCATCTTATTTGCATCTTAACCCTGATATCTATCAAACCTTATTTAAAACGGCCTGTTCAGTGAAAAAAACCATCATAAGAATACTAATAATAAGAAGATGCAATACTCTGTCTAACAACGTAACAATAATATATGTGTCCTTCAGATAGTAGAACAAGTTATTAAGAAAGACGAGAGAACATAATCTGATCATAAATATTTACTGAGCAGAAGACTAGGAGGACTAGTAGCCTTCATGTGCTCAGTACAATTACAGACTTTTTCAACATGGAAATCTATATTCTAACAATCAAGTTGCTGTTTTTATACAGCGTTACGCCAATCTATAATTCTTACCACATGTCATATTTAAGCAGATCTCGTCAGTTCTTAACGATTTAGAAAGTAAATGATATCCCCCCTTCTCAGTCTTGTTATATACTGCTTTTAGCTTCATATTGAATAACATGAAAACTGGGACAAGATTAATAACTAGAGAGTGCCTTGTCCTGTATTTCATATTTTACTGATTTGGTTTGTTTTTGTAAAAATTCTGTTCTTTTAACATTTAAATATTTAAAGGAAGGAAGAGAGAGAAGAAAAAAGAAGACATACATGAAATGGGGTACATGACTATTAACTCATACTGATGTTCTGTAGTTGTGCGAGATTTCCATTTAACTACAGGAACCCTGAAAAACCAGTGTGCAGTTAGTGTAAATTAATCGAGGCCTCTAGACACATTATAAGGAGAAAAACAAACATTGATAAATGAGAAAGAAAAGATGGGACAATGGGATAAAAAAAATAGCAATACAAATGTAAAATGAAAATACAGAATGGAATTATATGCAATATATTGCAGGGATGGCGAACCTATGCCACGTGTGCCAGAGAAGGCACGCAGAGCCCTTTCTGTGGGCACATGCATCTTTGCCACCGCTGCTTTACCAGATCCCCCCAGCGAGTGAGCGGTCTATCAATGTGGTCCATCAATTTTAGGTTGGATCTGCAGCCTGCACTAGAGGACCGCTCGCTCACAATAGGATGCAGCAGAGGTCCTCCCTTCAATGCAGGCGTGATGATGTCACTAATCAGTGCCTGAACTTCGGGGGAAGGTAATGGTGAGTGACATCACTTTTTGGATTGCCATCACTGGTATATTGTAGAGCCCTCTAAGTGGTTAAAACAATGACATATTAAAAATGAAAGCTTTAAAATGGTGAGCAGAACCTCCGCCATTTGCCTTCTATGGGCGAAATTTACAAAAGGCGAAAATTATTTTTTCGACTTTCTCACCCATTTTTTGTCTCGAAAAGGTCGAAAATTACGTTTTTGACCCTTTGTTCCCATTTTTTCAACCATTTGCCACAAAAATGGACAAGAAACAGGTGAAAAGGGGACAAAGTTTGAAAACATGATTTTTGACTTTTTTTGCCCCCTTTTTCCTGTTTTTTGCCTGTTTTGGCAGCAAAAAAAATTGATGTTTTTTACTGCGAAAACAGGCAAAAAACAGGCAAAAAGGTCAAAAATGTAATTTTCACTGTGAAAAACAGGCAAAAAGTAAAAAATTTCATTTTTTACTTTCGTAAATTTTGCCCGTACGTATATGTCTAGATTTGCCAAGCTGAGGTTAACCCCAAGCAATGTAGGTCAAATTGGCAGCAGAAGTGGTTAACCTTATTTAATACTTTATTACTTACCTTTCTGTTCAAACCCCTCTCCTAATTCTCTTTCAGTCACAAACCAATATCAACAACGTACTTTCCATTATTGTGCCTACCTTCAGTAAACGTCAACTTCTGGATACCCAAGAACATCAATGCTTTTATTCAGCTTTTCTTGTGTTTTATTTTTAAAATGTCTTTATTGCTAGCGGTGGAAGGTTCTGCTGCGCCCCTACATTGCTGGAAATGAAGAAGTTAATAACTTAATTCACTTTTAACCCCCTTTCTTGATGGTTTGCATTGCTTTTTAACGTTATTTGCTGCTTTTTTTGCTGTTTTGGAAACTTTATTGCTAGTTGGTTGGCTGTTTTGGATTATTTTAAGATTTATATATAAGATGATTAGTTGAATTCATGCATCTATGGGAGACCTTGCCTCTGAGTATTTAGCTATAGAGAAATATACCAAGTAAAAATGAATTGTCAGCAGTGTGGAACCCTATAACCCAGAAAGTCCTTTCCCTCAAATGCTAATTAGCTTTACACATGACAAATCTGATTGACTTAACATGTGTAAAGGAAAGAACTGATGCATGCCTTGGTAGGTTGTATAAATATGACTTCTTCATTAATAAAGAACACATGTTGGCGGTGATATTTAATAGGGAGGAGGTTCTTGACATCACATAGAAGTCCATGACTGTATTTTGGTTTAATAAGTTTGAGAAATATATTTACAAATGTTATCAGCTGAGGCATGAAAAGTCACACATAAGGTGAACAATTGGGCTTTTAAGATAAAAACATCTTTCGCATTAGAGGTTTTAACCTTAACATACAGTCCCATGAGAGTAATGGTTTAGATTTCAAATATAGGGGTTTGTATCAGCCTACGGCATTAAAATGTCATATTAAAGGCTTTCACATGCCAGATGATATCTTTTGTTTTCTACTTTTTCTTAACTCCAAGAATGAATTCCTTGTCTGTTTTTACTCTACTAACAACATGACAACCATTGTGCGAAGTATTTGGTGCTTATTCATCAAAGTGTGAATTTGACTGTCAAAATATATTTTCATCACTTCAGGTTCCTATGACTCAATTGTCACACATTCTCACACACTCTTTATTCACTTAGCTCCACATTCCCGAAGCAAACAACGTCAGACGAGGTTTCTAGCATAGTGGCGGGTAATCAGTCAGACAGTTGTCGGAGTGATGCGGAGTGATGAGAATTCAACCAGTGAAGTACAGTGACATCATCCTCACAATGTCCCACTAGCTGTATCAAATAAATAATACACCCTTTTCTATACAATCATTCTAGCACTTCCAGGAAAAAAATTTAAAAAAAAACACCTTTATTAATCAATTTAAAACTATGGCAGTATCTTAAAAATAATACCATGAATGTGCAAAGGATGTTAGATCTAACACATTTAGTCCATGGCTATGCTTAAAGTAACTAGACATTACATGTGGCTGATCAATATCCAGTCACTTGTATCAGTCACACCTGCACGGTTGCCCCAACCTCTCAGCAAACACTCCACTGAAGTGAATCCCAGTGGAGGGTGGTACATGACTGTTGATTGTGGAATGTTAAAATGCTCTGCCCTGAGTACTGCCAAACTACCCTCTGTATGTGGTCCTATTCCTTTTTGTGCAAACTTCTGGATAGGATCTATTAAATGAAGGTGGAACACAGCAGCACTTTCTTTATTCTTCCCATAACCTTTCAGGATTGAAAATAGATCTGATGTGTAAGCTTTTATAGCCTCAGCAGGAAGTGAAATGTTACACAGGTAGGTCTCATGAGGGGGTAATAAAAGGTAGTATCTAATAGGCAGTGGAACTTGGAGAATCCAACCTGCAGGATCCTCCTAGCTCTCCTGAACATATGAGGAACATATGACAGTCTGCTACTAATCCATACAAATTATTCATCAATATCATGTTTGCAGAGATATGTAGTTCATGGAGTTCAGTGCATAATTTGAACAGAATCCAGCATACCAAATATTCTTCAAAAAATGTAGACATCCTTTATTTTGCAGGGGCAGTTCCATTCTTCAAATATTATTCCCAGGGAATTTACAGTTTCTACTAACATGTTCTTTATCCCATAATTAGTGAAATTTATTAAAAAAAAAAAAATCACCTGTCAAATTGTCTTCTCTTTCCTTTTCTTCCTATAATCCTTAGCAAGGTACCTGACAACCAGCATGATTTAATGAGGAATAACTACCGTAAATCTAAAGGGTAATATGACGTGAGTGAGTCCATATAATGTGAGAAGTATTAGTAGGTCCTGTAAAACATGTCTTAATGACGTTCACATTAAATGAGTCTCTATAGGTATTTTCAAGAAACCTACCTTGAGAAAGGATTTAGACTAGGAATTATACGATCAACGTTATACTGATTTGCATTTTAGGAATAAAACACTTGGGGGGAAAAAAAGATGTTGGAAAATCAATACATAGAACATTCATACAGGGGATTATAGAGGGAAGAATTAAATGGTAGATTTTGTTTAAAAAAACAGCATCAAGGACAGGAATTGATACTAGCTAATATATATATAAAAAGAGAAATAACTATTTCTGGTGAAGACTGAAATCTTTCACAAAACCAAGTACTTCAATATATATATCTAAATACAATTAGATTACACATTGTAGGGATTTATTCAAATAGTTTTGGTCGTCTTGTTCAATAATGAACTGAAAGCAGGGTCTTTCCTGAGAATTCGTGTTTATTTACAGAAAACTTTAACAAAAATCCAACCTGGCTTGGCAAAACAATAAAGAAAACATATAATATACGGTTTTCAGGGTTTTCTCACAAACGTAAATGTCTTTTCATAAATCCCACTCAGTCTCAGTGGTCTTTCCAGTCCAACCACACCTCAGCACAACCAGCCTCACACTGAGAGAGAGACCCTTTCTATCTAGCTAAGCTTGTAATTTTACCTACTACAGACAGGTGCACTAAATTTAGGAAAAGCCTGGGATGGAATGCAGGAGTGACCTTCCCACCCAAAACTCTTCAGCCACTCCTAAACCCTGGACACAAACTCCAGTTTAAACCACATCACTGACAATTAACCCTGTCAGTTTCGATTATTCCCAGAGTTTCGTGCCACTGCTGACCGGAGTCTCCATGGCACATACATTCCATCCAGAATTCTCCCAAAAGACCTACTTACAACATCTAGACAGTCTTCTATTGCATACAGAGTGTAAGTAAAATAAAATGAATACTCAGGGAAGCACAGTTAGTTGATCCATAGAGAATATTATATTCAACAGAATGAGATTTTACTTTTTACTTATATGTACATAAGCTGTATAGCAGAACTGATTATCAATATACTTGGCACCATGCTTTTCAATTTGTATAAGAATCAAAATTTGATTCAAAGTTATGGTCAGGCCATAATCTAGAAATGTTAACACACTGGTGAAATTTATTAAACTTGGAAAAGCCATTTTCCCTTTTACGAGTTTAATAATCGCGAGAACACTCTGAAGATTTGCTTTGATCGATACTTGCCGTGAGAAACTTGCCATACAGTATGACTTCCCTTTCCATGGATAAATTCAATAGAAAAATAGACTGCTACTGCCGTAGTCACGTCTTTATAATGAGAATGTTGTTGCAGTCGCGACTTTATTATGGAAAATTGTCGTAATATTAACATTAAAAAATTGTCGCGACTTTACAATGGGGAAATTGTATCAGATTTACTATGGGAATCCACTGTTTGTGAATTCGACAGTTGAATTCGCACCTTAGTGAATTACCCCCTTAGAAAAAATTTTGCACAACCATCTATTATAGAGAATAGCACCATTGTTTTTTATAAATAAAAAAAGAACATCTTAAATAGCCACTTCTTTCCACCTTGAAATTCATTGATGTATCCAAATTTTTAGAAGTTCATATATAAGTTATAGACAGAAATGATTGTTAAATATAGACATTATGGAAATATTAGAATGAGAGATTTTTTTTGTTTGTTTAATTTGACACATCGATGCAAAAAAGGTTGCCTGAAACTATGATAAATCTAATCTTATTTTTGTATATAAACCCACAACGGAAAAGTAGAGTTTATGGAACTGTTCCTCATGGGACATGGGATCACAACTTATCACAGTATGCCATGTAGACTAAAATTAAATATATAAGGGAGCCCTAGGACTTCCACATACATATAAGTATTATATATATATATATATATATATATATATATACATATATATTAGGGAATCACTCAAGTGCTGGAGCAACCTTTAGGTATACGGGTGTAATACACCGCAAACAGCGAGTTTCTTTTGTATTCAAGCATTTATTAATGGAAAAATTAACTTAACACAGCCTTTCTTTGGCAAAACAACAGTCACTTCAAAACAATAGCAATTTTCACAGGGAAAAGTCTTTGGTCAAAAACAAAGTGGGTAACTGCACCCCATACAGGTTTGGTTAACAAAACAGAATACCTTCCCTTCTCCTGGGTTTTCTTCTTGGAGTTTCACAGTGCTGCAAAGCCAAGTTGTTTAGCAGAGTCTTTAACCACTAGTCCCTGTTTCTCTCACAAGGATCTTCAGCCTCACTCACTTCATGACTTCCAACTCCACCCACAACTGGCAGATAAGATCTCCTGGAAATAATGGCTGAGATGGTTGCTGCAGATGCTATATAGTTTGATGACTGAGTTTACTTTAGCAATGCTGAGGGACCTGTACTAAACAAATATCTTTTGTTTTCTCAGTTTAAATAAATTCTACTTTAATTGTGCTAAAAAAACAACTTCTGGAACTCAGTCTTTGTTTATTTTGACCAGAAGTGTACACTGGTATATGGTAAACTTTGTTGATTCTCCATTCTGTAAGTGAAATATCACACCCTGGGTTCTGAGCAAATTATACATTTTGGTGGAACATACAGTAGGTGCTGTGGCTTAGGAGCACAAGGCAGATTCCCACTGAATTGAAATGAATTTAATGCCTGGAGATAATCATTCATTAGCTGGTGGAGCATCAGAGCCGACCAAATAAGAAAATTAAATTCTTATGGACACACACAAAATATGCATCTATTACAACAATGATAGATAGGAAATTAGCCACTATAAAAAAATTCCATAAAAGTTCCAATATAGGTTTATTTTTATTTTTTTTTATAAAATTGCAATAATAAAAAATTTTAATTTTTATTTCATTGGATATGTTTTTTATTCATTCAAAATCAATAAACTAAAATAAACATTAAGCTAAAAAAAAAAGAAGCTTTGTAAAATCCTGATTCTGCAGCAGTTTCTTATTAACCTCTTTCCCACACTATTACAGTGTTAGAGATTTTGATGCAATCGTGCATTCCATGGATTTAATTTAATTTCCTTATTCAAAATCTTTCTATAAGACAAACATCTAATTTATTCCAAATCCCATTTACCTTTTCACAATTCCACCAGATGTGAAAGTAATCCCTTACATGGTTCCATCCTCGAAAGCAAATTTAGGAATAATCTGCGTAAAATGTCATCAGCATCACTAAAGCATGTTAGATCTGATGGAATGTAATAATAACATTTTATATAGTTTCATTCATCTGTATTCAGTCTTTCTACAAATTTCCCTCCCCAACATTATTATATGTCTTTAAATTATATCCAGGGAGTTATTCACTAAAGTCCGAATTGTTGCGTGTAGGTGCGAATTCACCAGATAACGACAGTCGCAATTGGCTGCTATTGTCGCGTCTTTATAATGAGAATATTGTTGCAGTTACGACTTTATTATGGCAAAATTGTCCCAATATTAACATTAAAAAATTGTCGAGACTTTACAATGAGGGAATTGTCGCGGATTTACTATGGGAATCCTCTGTTTGCGAATTCGACAGTCGAATTCGCTCCTTAGTGAATAACCCCCTTAATACTACATTTGGGCTATAGGGAGACATGAGTTTAACCATACGCATATCATTAATTAACTATATTAGCACTTTGCTTTCTATAGGGGAAACTATAAATAAAAGAAAATAGTTCATTCTCATTTTGTTTTATTGCAGAATTGTGTGATCCTAAGGGTGCGTGCACACTGGAATTTATTTTGTGCATTTGGTGCACATTTGAAATGCATAGTAAATACAAATATAAACGCAAATACAGTAGAAAAAGATATAGGGGGGAATTCACCATTGTGCGAAGTGAGGTCTGGATCTTTCGCCTCACTTCACACATGGTGTTATGTGCTTGCTGATGTCCTGCACGCGGACATCAGCGAGCGCATACCATGTGCGAAATGAGGCAAAGGTTCTGGACCTCACTTCAGACAATGGTGAATTACCCATAATGTAGATGTATGGTGCTGTGTTTAATTATTCTTTTCACAATTTGTGTGTTTACTTCAGTTTTTTTAAAGAAAAATTATGCGCAAGTCTTCATCAGTTGACAAACTAATGTCAAATGCGTGAAAACTCACAGTAATTGTGTGAAAACTCATGGTAAATTTATGAAAACTCGGTAGTTTATGTTAGTTTTTGTGAGCTTAGAAGTTAACTGTTCAACAAACTTACTCACTAGAGAAATGCTGAGACGTGTTATCCGCAAGTAAATCAGAACTAATGAGAATCAAACTTTCAAAATAGACAAAGGTAAGATTTCGAGGTTTAAGATATGGAGCAACTCCAGCAAACACCTAATGTGTTTTGGGGTCTCCATCCCTGATTTAAAGGTATGGATTAACACTTCCACAAGATATTATAAAAGCAAATACATTAATCAGAAACATTCATTAAGTTGAATCATAGTTGCCATAGAAAAGATCATGAGGTGTTTTGTTTCTTGGAGGTTGAATTCCAGATGGAATTTATCTCTGTATTTATATTATATTATAAACTTTGTCTTTTATTTTATCTTTTCCTTTCTTTATGGCGACTTTGATATCAACTTTAGTCAACAATGGGACTGGGAAGAATTTTTCCCTGCAAGGCAGAGGGGTTACACAGCGGATTGTTTTCTTGCACTAAATCATGGGGGATATTTATAACAATCACAAAAGTTTTCTACTGATATATTGATTTACCTTTAATTAGGTCAAAAATATCCATATTTATTAAGACCCTTCTGATCTTTTTTTATCATTGAAAATTGTTCGACTGGTTGTGGGTGGCGTAAACTCATTATTCCCTAAAGAGATAGTTTAGAACATTTTTTTCTAAGTCCCCATTGAAAAGATCGGTAATATCGATGGAAAAGGAGCTCCATTGACAGTAATGTATCACTTAAAAGAACAGTCTGGGCACAATTGAAAAAAAAAATGCATATGTTAGTAAATACGAATTACTAACTTTTATTAAATGCATTTTATTTTCAATTTTGGCCCTAAAATGAAATATCTTACCTGTTTAGAAGTGCTGTGTAGCACTTCCGTGTTTAGGATTCCATCTTCATCTGTGCTGCCGACTCTACTGTGCCCTGGAGCTGAAAATCTTCACAGCCGCGTTCTTCTCCTGTCAGTCTGCAGCCCTGCGCCGGCATCTCCTAATAGTCACATGGGAGAGCAGCGCATCATCAAGGGGAGACGGGTTGATGATGCGCCGCTCTCCCATGTGACTATTAGGAGATGCCGGGCTGCAGACTGACAGGAGAAGAGCGCGGCTGTGAAGATTTTCAGCTCCAGGACACAGTAGAGTCGGTAGCACAGATGAAGATGGAATCCTAAACACAAAAGTGCTGCACAGCACTTCTAAACAGGTAAGATATTTCATTTTAGGGCCAAAATAGAAAATAAAATGCATTTAATAAAAGTTAGTAATTCGTATTTACTAACATATGCATTTTTTTTTCAATTGTGCCCAGACTGTTCCTTTAAATTGAGGGAAATCGAAAATGCATTGAAAAGAGTGGGTTCAATGTAACTGATTGCCCTAAGCTCTGTAAGAAAGGTACATTGGCACATTCCTTGAACGAGAACCATGTTAACTCTTTCTTACACTGCTTTCAAATCACAAAATAAGTGTCAGGATTCTAGGAGTGTCTAGGCTCAAGATGGAGCAGCACCATGGACAGGATGGAAACCCCAGCAACCTGATTTTATCAATTGCTTGTTATGTCCCACATATATGTTTCATGCTCTGCAATGTGTGACAGGAATGCGGGTGTGCAGGTAGAGGGTGTGTATGTTTCACCCAGGTTCCTGTCATATGGATGGTAAAAACTATGTGTGTAATTAGGCTGCAGCTGGGATATCAGCTGAGGGAAGTTAAAAGAGCGCGTGTGCCTGAGTAACTGGCTCTCAGTCGGGAAAAGGAGCTGTGTGGGAGAGTTTCAGATAGAGCTACTACTCTGTGATAAAATGGTAAAGTGCTGTGTTTCTTTGATTTAACTGAAAGTGAATGAAGAGGAATTGTGTTTAGGAAAAACTACTTTGAACTGCATTCTATGACTATTTGGAAATCCTTGTTTTTCGATTGTTTTTCGTTACAAACACACGTGCCTGTTTTTCACCTAAATAAAACTAGTCGCAAGCTAGTTTTTCTTAAACTGGATGTGTGAAGTTTATTTGTTGGACTGTTTGACACTGTGCCACTGACTAAACAGTGATCCCAACTACCGGTCCCCGTCACAAATGCTATTGCTATGCTATTGTATTTCAAGTTTGTCTTTACTAGAATTGTCCCTCCTGATTTCCTGTAGCCAGGTACTAATGTCATTCACTGTTCTCTGCTAGATCTGTGTGTGTCAACCATATTAGAACTGTTACTTTCTCATCAGGCTTGGCAAAGTATCATCTTTTTACCTAGTGCTGTATGCATATTTACAAGAATTTCAGGTTCAATAAACCCCTCATCTGGATTCTTCATACATGCCTCTTCAGTTGAGTTGATGCTGTCTGACAAGATTTCTTAGTGTCAGTATTGGTTCAACACAGACATATTCAGAGGAGTTCTCTCAGGAGCCGCACTCTTACAGCTTAGTTATTGAGTCAGGCCATTTAAAGTACTGGCCTGTCTGCATACTAGAGCACCGGGACAACCTAACAGGGTATTTACATGAACCAAGGAAACCAGGGATTAGACAGACACAAAGTCAGATGAAGCAAAAGATTAGGAAGAGAATCAGCATAGTCAGTAAACAGACCAAATTAATTACTCAAAAAAATACATAAACAGGGCTTCAGCAGTACTTTACAAAGGAGTGGCCAGCTTGGGAAAAGACTGGGAGAAATGAATTCATATTTATAGGAAACATCTGTGCAAACAAGCTACAGGTGTGCAGCTGAAGATCAGCACCAGGCTATTGGACAGAGCACTAAGAAAACACAGGCTCACCAACCAAAAGCTTGAATGAAAGAGTGGTAGAGCTTCTGCCTGGAGTACAGCAAGCCTCCAGTTCAACGCCAGCCATGGATGCTGCCTAGCTGATGAGAGGGTTTCCTGATAATAAGGGACAGGCCCTTTTATTGTGTATTCAGTTAATACACAACATGTTTTGGGCAAAACCCTTTATCATGTGTGATACATGAAACTTGATTAAGGCTTTGCCTTAAAACATGTTGTGAATTGAATATGTATTTGCAGCACAGCCTCCTTACTTTGTGATTTTCATGGAGATTGCTTTGCCAAGGTTGAACTAGATGGACTTTATGTATTTACTATGTTCTTTTTGGTCACTGCAGCACTTTGTATGTATGTTCTATAGAAAGGCTCAATGGGCACACTTGTTACTTGTACTTGATGTTGTTATTAGAGTAAGAAAGTGGAAATGAGACGTACCTTGTACTGGCTTGGAAATATTTGACCCTATAAAACACCTCTCTTCTTATCTTAATAAATCCAATGTCTCAATGTATCTGTATGTGTTACACCATCCATCACTTTAATTCATATTCACAACCTTTTCAAATTCGTTCATGTATTATTTAGATGGTTGTCCAAACTCTACCCGTGGTGGGGTTTACCCAGTCTATATACACAAATAGAATAATGTTTGACTTCCTAAAATCTCTTATTTTTATTTATTTTCTTTTTAGCTTCCATTAGTTAAAAAAATATATATATCCAAAAGATTACTTTATAAAATAAATATACAAAAAGGGGAGGAAAAGTTAATAAATGCAAATTCCCCAGCAACATAAACACGATACCTGTGATAGCATACAGTACTATAGCTTATTCTTTCATAAAAAATTGAAGTGTTACTGACCTTGTCAAAGATCTAACAACAAACAAAAAGGAGAAATATATAGACACGCATGTCCTGGACCCATGAATTATTAATCATTATATTTTCATCAAGTACTTTTTTAAAATTCAAGAGTTTTCGTTACATATCAAGGTTTGTAAAAATCAATAAAGCATAATATTTAAAATTTAGCCTCATATCATTACACTTCCTGGTTTCTGGCGTTATATAATGTCAAATGGTGATAATGGTTTGTTAGCAACATGTCATTGGATTATTGAAAGGATTATGGGCCTTTGATTATAGCAAAGATTATGTAAGTTATGTATGTATGAGAGCAATCATCACCAAACAAATGCCATGTTTTTACACTATCAATAAGCTTCCTAACATACCTCTATTTCCTTTAAAGTCCTGCACTCTCCTCAACATTCCCAACACAAGTGCCCATGATAAGCACTGCAGCAACAGTGGATAGAGACAATCTCACCTGTCACATGATCTCTGAAACAGACAAACCAGAAATGCAATGAGTTCAATCTTCTCTTTTAATGGATTATGTCAAGTTAATTGTAACCAGTTTATTGCTATTACTGCATTATTTTCACTAGATTTGACTGAGCCACCCTTAATTACACACACACACTCACATACATATACAGTATATATATATATATATATATATATATATATATATGTAATATATATATAACTTTTTAAAGATACTGGATAGAAACGGCTGTGACCTTGGATAAAAAAAAATCCAATTTGCCCATATAAATCCAGTAATTACTTCTGTAAGTAAAGAGATATTTAAACTAGATTTACTTTAAAGCAGCTGCACATTTTTATGATATATTTGTGTATCAATTTATGTTTTATAAAGGCAAAGAGAAAAAAAATACAATTTAAAGTCATGAAAGCAACAACACATTTATATGAAAAATGAAATAAAACTAGTTTGCTGAATATTTGAAATAGTCAAACCAAAACCTTACGTTTTACATTTGTTGAGAAGACTGCATGTGATTAGGACCTTTCAAGGTAAATCAGATACTTTGACCCTATAATATTTCATTTGCGCTTGTCGTGGTTTACTAATTTCACACTTCTTTCCCCTTTGCTAAACTCTATGTCTCCGAATTTTTTTCATCATTCAATTTAAAAATATATGTTTGATGTCTTTTGATGATACTTTCGATGCAGAATTCTTTCATATTTGTAAATGTTTCTGACAGTGAACTGCCTTTTATTTTGTATACTTTTCTGAACTGTCCTTATCTGTTTGACACACACATGGGGATGCATGATACTATCAGCTGTTTAACAGTCCGTTTTTTTTGAGAGACAGAAAGATGTAAGCCAGCTACAGTATAATTAATAGACATAGGATGATGAGGTAGTCAGATTTGTTGCATTAGCATATCACATGTCTGGCAATGTCATTTTCTTTTGGTGCAAGCCAATTTTGTTCTACCATTCTATTGCCGATTGCCTCAGTCCCCCATTCCCAAACATGTTTAGACAGTAGCAGAGGAGATGGCAAGTTAAAATATCTTTAGGAAAGTTGTTGTATAATAAAAGACTCTACCACCTATAAATTAATCATTTCCCCTAGGGTTGAGTATACTCATATTGTTGGTGTGAACCTATCTTTTTCTATGGTTATTATGGGACATAAATATTGGTATCATTAACCTTTTTTTTGGTTTGTTTCTTGATATTGGGGAAAGGATTATTTACCCTTAAAGGGCAATTAAAGCTTCAGAAAAGCCTCAGAAAGATTTAGGCTATAAATGTGTGTCTTTTTTTTGTGTCATCCTGATGTTTACAGTGAAAAAAAAACACCTGGCCACAGTGGTTTCATCTGAAGATTTAATATGTCATCTATGCTCCTTAATACGTTCTTTAACTGGCCTAGTAGTTTGGCCAACATAACATTTGTCATAAGGGCATTTGAGGAGGTAGACCACATTAGAGAAGTTACAGGTGGCTTAATCCATAATTTAGTACCTTGTGTAGGATGGCTTACAAAAGGACATTTAATAATGGATTTCCAGCAGATACAACATAGAAAACGGATCTGTTTTTTTATTACCTTTAAATCTGCACCTAGAACTTTCTGGAGGTTTTAATTCACTAAAGCAGATGAGATCATTCAATATTTTAACTTCGCTCACAGCTAAAGATTGGTGGATCTTTAAATATCTTACCAAAATCTTTATACTGCTGTATCTCTGCACTTGTGAGTTAGGGTATACAGGCTTTAGTTTTTCATTAATTCCAGTATCTATATACATATATGATAAACCCTGACCATCACTGGGATTAATGTCACTTTAGGGCATTTAAGGAAGGTGGCCACGTTTTTTTAGCAAGAATTCTGGCCTTTAATAGCTTTACCAGGTTGATCAAATAAGAGGGCCTTTGCATCTCTATTGGTCTGCAAGTAAAAACCTTTTACAGAGCTTCTGGGCTAGAAGGAGCAAGGTGCTGATGAAGTTATCCTGTGTTTGGCACTGGCCTAGAGTTACAGAAACCAAGAAGGACCTAGTGTGTAGATAATAGCGTGCTAGCCAATGTTATAGGGTGCAATAGGTATGCAATATGTTAGTACGTATACAACACTAAGTGCTAGGCTGGCTGACACAGGAGGTTGGAGGTCCCTGATCCATAGAGCTAACAATCAAAATGGGAGGAAGACTTACATAGATAGAGGGGTAATAAGAGCTGTAACAGTGTGCTGAAACACTGGTCAGTAAATACATCTACTAAGTATAAATAACTGATTAAGGATAAAATATATACAGACTTCAGACTTCAGTGCAGAGGGAATGATCCTGGTGAAGATATAGGGGTAATGGACAATATGGGAGAGCCCAAATGGTAGCAGCAGGAGGACATCTTACCTTCAGTAGTTAGTGTAAGGATTACCCACAAGAGAACATGATGCATAAAGATTTTGTTAAAAAATATTACATGATGTTTATTTAAAGAATCTTTGGCCTTGCTCAATGAGAAGTAGATTTAATGAAACTGAGCAAAAATATATGACAAAAAAAGTTGAGAGAAACTTAAGATGAAAAATATAAAATATACTCGGTAAGTTTTTAGTAAAACATTATGAATCTTTTACAACACTAAAACAAAACTTTACGTCAACCAGGAGCTCCATTAACTCTTACATCTATAAACCCACCTCTATTATCTTTTTTTTCCTGATATATACAGATTTCCAAGATTTGCTTTAATAATACATGAAACACATACACAAAACAACAAACTAGCTGTGACAGACAAATGGGACCCAATGTGACACAGAAGTTAATGCTCTCCAGCTCTCACGCTTACTAAGAGCTAGGTAGTTTGTTGATGCTTTATAAATAACTGATAATAATCCCAAGATGCATGCAGCAGGGTTGTTGTTATTACTTATTGCTGATTTGTTATTTTTCTAATCATGACATTTATAAATCCTGTAAGATGTATGTTTTCCGCTCATACAAAAGCAATTGTTCTTGTTTATACAACATATGATGGAGAAAATTAGTCCAACCATTGACCTTAGACAATAATTTGAAACCAACTCGATGTCCCTCAATGATCCCAGTGATCAAATGCTTTATAAATTATTAGCTGTAACTAATTATGAACAGTTTCTGATGTGTATCTTCTTCTACAGAACAAATAGGCATTTAAATGGTAAGTAAAATCATTTTTTTGTAAAAGATGCACAGTAATGGTAATATGTTAAATTTTGGAAAGGGTCCTGAGATTCAAGTTGATCCACTTTTCAAACCAATTATTATTTGTGTGTGTTTAATATGCTTTTATGCGTTTTCATTAATGACAAAACTAGCTACTTGACATCAAGGATCAGAGAATGAAACTTTTGTGCATCAAGTATCGCAAAACACGCACAAAAGCGCATTATAAAATATTACAACTTTAGATTCTAAAAAAGTCTGGAAATGTCTTGTGAAAGAAGGAAACACCAAGCAAACAAAAAAAGTCTAGCTCTACTAGTCTGCATACATGATTGACGGATTTTAACGTTTCTGTCATTTCCAAAGTGAAAGAATTAAAGGTTTTGCAGCTGCTACAGTCAAGTTAACAAGTGATCATGTTCTAAATGATGATCTGAAAAAGAGATTCCAAAATCTAAGTAAGGTGAAAGGTGTCAGAATTGGGGGTTATGGGATAGTGGCATGAATGAAGGTCAGCCTTGTATTTCATAGAAAATTCTGCAACATAAGAGGGTTGATGTGGCCTTGGGCTTGCACTGCTTCATATCTATTAATGAGACATCTATACCTTAAGGAGTCTGGAGTAGATACAACACCGTTTATATATATATATATATATATATATATATATATATATATATATATTTTGGGTTCAGAAGGAGGAAATACAGCTCCTCTCACAATACAAACAAATGCCATGACTTGCTTCACACCTCTGTGGTGAGGTATAAACAGGCCTAACATGTCTCAAGCCTAACAATGCTCTTCTTTCAGCTTCCAAGAGAAGTGGCACCTATAGGGTTCAGCTAGACGCAGGCACCCCAATCTCTGGAAACCAGGAGAAGGCCAGACAAGAGGTCCTCCCACTGACAGTGACATCAAAATACAACCCATCCACAGCAGGCTTAACTATAGTAATTGAAAATGGCCAAAGAAAGCAAACTGGTAGGGTAAATGTGAATGAATCCCCACCCTGGTTATGTATTTGTCCAAAGTTAACCACAGCACTAGTATGTGGTAAAACTGATATTAGTAGCTGAGAAACAAGACAAAATATGGCTTTGGCAAGAAATTGAGGAATCAGTTTTGTTTGAATAACGACGATTATTCTGTCATTTTGTGTGCGAGACGGGACGCACAGAATCAGGAATTGTTTGGTGCAGCTTGGAGACTACTGTTTCTATTTGCAAAAAAAAATATGGCTTTGGGCACTTTTGCCTTCTACATTCAAACATCTAATGCTCCTCAATAAGACTAATTTTTAAAATCCCACTACCTGTTCATATTCCCATGAAATATTTAGCAAAAACCAACCACTAGTTGTCCTTGGCATGCTGGGAATTAGGCCAGCTAAGCTGTAACGGACTATAAACCAGTTTTACTGTTTTCTGTGGGTAAAACAGCTTGTAACTGAGGTTGCTTTTCCCATAAAAAAACAATTGCTCAGTTAATGTTATAAGTCCATGAGACCCTGACTTTATAGCTTAACAACAAATTGAGCCACAACTGAAGATCACTCCTATAAAGGTTATGGTTTCTTGATGTTCCTCATTCAGCCATTAATGTTTTTCCTAGTTTAATCATTCAGGAAAACACTTTGAAGTTTCTCGCAGTAAGTATCGCGAGATTTGCCTCGATCAATACTTGCCATGAGAAACTTTTTTTTTTTATTGAATACCGTATATCCATGCAAAGGCTACCCTTTATATGGATTTAATCAATAAAATTAGTTTCTCACAGCAAGTATCTACCAAGGCAAATCTCGCGATACTTACTAAGAAAAATTTCAAAGTATTCTCCTGAATTATTAAACTCGGAAAAGCGAAAATGGCTTTTCCAAATTTAATAAATTTCGTCCTCAGTATGTTATCTTTTATTGATCAGACAGCCTCTGACCAAGCATTTGTCCATGTCTTAGGCTACCGACACAGATATCTTGGCTTCCTTAAAAGTACTGAAAGATTCTGAACATTCCAATGATTTTTTTACTTTAACTTTATATAGCCAATAACTCCTGATGACAAAAAAACCTTGCATGTTCACAAAGCAGTAGTAACAAGAGAACTGTTATATTTAACTTTGAGACCTTTGACAGCTAAGCCTGGCTGGCTTTTTCTTTCTAAGTAGGTACAGCTGAACAGCAGGTAGGAAATGCTCTCACAGCCACAGTCGCACACAAACACACTTACGTTGTCTTGTACACACACAAACACATCCCCTGCCTCATACAGACATATTATCTCATGCAGACACTTAGTAATAAACAGTGGCATGAGAACTGACACCTGGACCACATTGCATCATCAGCACCGGAGCTGTTCCCCAATGCCACTCCCACAAACACAAATGTCCAATGTTCCATCTGTCTCTAGATGGAATCTAGACAGGGCACCAGATGGGAAAGCTGAAAGGGTGCAGTCCAGCAGAGCAACTGGACCAGCTGGAGGTTTGATCCCTGCAGTTACACACCTGGTAACACATAGTCTACATACATACAGACATAAATATAAGCATACGCTCTCACACAATCACACAATCCTACATATAGACCTACACACACCTATATACAGTCTCAGACACAGTCACATACTGTCCTGCACATACTCTGCAGTCTCCTTCTTACATTATCCTATAATGGGGAACACAGATAACTGACATTGTATAATATCTGTACCCTAAAACTATCACTAGCGCAATGCATTTTCATGTGGGAATTAGACATGAACCCCTACATTATACTTACAAACGTGTAATAACAATTTTTATTTTACCACCCAAATCTCGCTAAAGAGACCATTCCCTCTCAAGATAAACAGGGCTGCAAACTCAGCTAGCGTGATCATCAAAGGAGAAGATTGGATTATACAGTATGCACAAATTTCACAGAAGGATTATAAAGAGTCAAATAATCCTAAACAAATTGATCCAATAATCCCTCTTAATGATCCCATGTGAACAAAAATGTATTTTGTTTCTGTCATTACTCATTTTATTTTATAGGGCAAACAGCTGGCAAACATGCTAACCTATCACATGTTTAATAATGAATACAGTTAATTATTTAAAGCTACAGAACTGGTAGGCTAATTCAGCACATTCTGCAGTAGAATCAGTCAAGTTGACTTTTTTGGATGTGATAAAGCAGATTTACACATTTGATCCTATTTAATTAGGACCACTTCCAACTGGTTTAAATACTTGAAAGGTTATAAAACTGATGCATTCTTCTTGTCTTTAAATAACAAAATGTATCACCCCCTAACTATTTAGAGATATGTGTCAAAAGGGTTAAGTTGTATGGCAGTGTTCCTATTTTACAGCAATTAAACAGCTAAAGAAAAACAAATCTTGCAACCAATCACAATTAAGTACAAGAATTCTGCTTCAAAACAAACTTTCAATCACGGGGATATTCACCATGTGATTTGGTGTTTATATCCTTTATCCCAGGCCACTCCTATTAGGATAAATGTTTGCAATACAATCTGCCCTTTATAAGTAGGGCTTTAAATTAACCTTTGTCCCTGGATACACTGTCTAGCACCACTCTATACATGACCTTAATGAAGGGAAGGACAGAACATTGCTTTGCTTCATTTGTGCATTGCCCCATTTATTTAACAATGTGATAATCAATGTGTCAATAAAGGGTGAACCTCCAATTATCAAGACAGTGAATGCATAAAGTGTACAACTATTTAAAGGAAGTAAAAACAAACAGTGCCTCCCACTTCCTTATTTGGAGGTGTCCAATTTGTCTAATAACAAATGCACATACGTATTAAACAATGCATTAAAGGCTACAACAATGTTTAATTTGTTATTAAGGTTCAATAAATGGGGTAATACTCAAAATAAAGAAAGCCAGGCAATTCCCTCATTGCCTGAATATACTGGTTTGGAAGTGTGTTGGTCTTTCATAGTGTTTCTGAATTATTTGACAACCTTAAAACTAACCCAGGTAGATTTTAGCCCTGATTACTGCTATACTTATTTGACACTACCATTCAGAAACTCTATTTATTTCCCTGTGCACTTATTCTCCTTGTACAGGCTTCTGGGGTATCTGACTTTGAATGCTGTGCACCTCTCTCCTGTTTAGCTTTGGGCAGTGAATCCAACTGGATAATTCCACCATACCTGCAGTCGATCTTTGCTAACTGTGCTAATCATGAGGTGAAACCAGCCCCTTTTTTCCCAGTCTATAAGCCGGAAGGTGTAACCTAACCGACACAAACCTAACACACAACCAGCCCTCTCACATCTCTGCCTCAGGGTGGAGTAGATCAATACAGTCCCTTCTGGAAGCTAAACACTCTTTTGGTCCTTGTTGGGGTGAAAGTTACATGTCAAAGACAACTATATTAAATGTAGATTCAATAATGAACTGATCATGGGAGTTCTGTACCTGGAAGCACTGTAGGGAACTCTTTAGTGCCTATACAGTATATGTCACTAAATCTATAGGTATCGGGAAGGGCAGAATCCAGGAAAATGTACAGACGTACATAATTTTTCTTTTTTTTTTATTAAATGCTAACTTAATTCTTGAAATGCATTCTAAAAGGTAAAATCTTTTGCAACAAGCTGTGTTTTTTATTTTCATGTCTATTTAAAACATTATGAAACCCCCTAGTGGTTAGATTTTTTCTATGACTCAGTATCACTTTTAAAATAGAATGTAACTGGAGGTGTGTGCAGGCTACATTACAGAACTGAGAGTGCTGAAGAAACCAAAGGAATATTTATTCACTTCACATTTCCTGTTTATCTGAGGCATTTCTGCACTTTCCTGGTCATTAACTGGGGCACTTCTGCACATCATTTGGCATTGCATGAGCACTGTTGCTCCTGCCTGGCAAACGTGTGCGCACAACTACACTATATTAAGCATTATCTGGACATGGCTGTACTTCTTTGTTTAGGTCACCTTGGCACTTTTTACTCAAGGGCGCTCTTTCCTTTGCTGTATTATTTGGTATCGGGGCACTGCTGCACTAGATTGGATACATCTTATGGGGCACTGCTAGATATGTTATATAGTAGGTGAATGTGTTTATTTTTGGATTATTATTTAGGTAAAAGTTATATTTGCACAAGGGAGTACCTGATCTGTTTTCATATGACCAAGGGTGGCTCTACTAGGCACAGATCTTTAGGGGCTTATTCATAAAAGTAAAAACAGTCAGATAAGGATCCAAAATAACATTAATTTACCATTTTCCTATAGCATACACAAGTGTGTGTGTGTGTGTGTGTGTGTGTATGTGTGTATACAGTATATAGTAGGATATATATAGTAGGGTTTTCAGGAAGGTTACTTACCAGCACTCTTGATGCATGCACATGGTGTGGTCATGGAAAAATGATGCAATGCTATCATGGTCGCAAAAATGCACCATGTTTCTGCCGCAATTGCGTCATTTCTGATGCAACAGGTTTCCTACCAAAATGGCTTTATAAGGCAGTCAGAACTTACTTCCAATGCCTGATTATAGAACCTTTCTGTTCGTTCTGTGGCTCTTGATACACCTGATCATTTCCTCTTTGTTCTGGTTTGTGACCTCGGCTTGTTTTTTGGACTTCGACTGAACTCTGCCTGCCCTAACCTTTGACCTGTAATGCGACCTTAAACCTTGCTGTCTGCTTCGACTTCTGAAATTGTACCTAACTGCCTTCTGATTCTCCCGTCCACCAGTGGACAGCTTGCCTAGGGCCCCGACCTGGGTTTCCCCTCAGCGAAGCCGACATCCCCTTATGGAGGTTAACAGTGAAGACCAGGGCTTACCCTAGACTACGCACCATAAGTATAGCTTGCGCCAAGTCCCTGTGGACCTGAAACACAGCCTCCTACTTCAACCTAACTGTTCCTGGTCAAACTTTACAAGGATACAGTGGTCATGTTAGTCCACAGATGCAAAAGAAATGAGTATTGCAATACTTGGTGATAATATAATGTATTTTTGCCTGTTTTAATGGCTTTATAACTCACTTCTAATTACTAAATTCAGTATTGCTTGACATTTGAGAAAGGGAGGAAAGATCTCTTGAAAGCTTGTCTATCTAAACTGACAGTCCAATAAAAAAGGTATCACCACGTATTGCAATACTCATTTTTTATATAATATATATCTTTACAGTGAATTATTCCTGTATGCGCATCAAGTTAAAGATAAATGATGCAAAAATTGGAAAAAAAAAATTGTAGGTTAAAGCCCTATTCAAAATTCTTACATTTCAAAGTCAATCACCAACTGGGATGATTAGGATTTTCTCTGCACCTGCAGCTAATTAGACAGAGTCAGATGTGATCATGTGAGCAAGCTTACTGTAAGTTCAGGAATGGGGTTAGACTTACAGGTGAGGAATGAAATACTTTTTAAAAGAGATTACAATATGAAAGCACTATTGGATTAATATTATTAAATAGTCTCCATTATAACTAAGTGCTTCCAATCATCAAACCAAATTTCTATACGTATCTATAATATCTTAATGTAACGTTTACCAGAACACTCCAAGGACTAATAAACTACTTTTATTAATCCATACTATAAAGAAGGCAGTCAACATCTTAGTCTACCTAGCAGTTGATATATTTATTACATGTGTTTGTTTAGAGACCCTTTAAAGATGAACTAAAGCTAAAAAGTAAAGAAGACTCATAGTATGCCTCATAGTAACTTGAATTGTTGTAGTCACAGCTTGAACTGTGATCTATTTTCACTGCACCAAGGCAGACTTCTTACTGCACTTCACACAGAATATTCAGCCCAAATCTCTGTCGTAAGATCTCATGTGTCATCACATTCATTGCGTTTTGTTTTGTTTTTTACCAGTGAGGGGAGCATTCTCATTGGCCTCGCAATGAACGTGATGATGTTTGAAGTCTTTTGGACCGCTGATTCAACAAGTGGGAGGAGTTTCGGGATGAGGGGGTTATTCACTAAAGTCTGAATTGTTGCGTATTGGTGTGAATTTGCCCGCTAAAGTCAGTTGCAATAGACTGCTAATGTCACATACTTATAATGAGAACATTTACTATAGAAAAATTGTCGCAGTCGAGACTTTATAATGGGGAAATTGTCGCGGTCGTGGATTTGCTATGGGAATCCTCAGTTTGAGAATTCGACAGTCGAATTCACACCTTAGTGACTAACTTCCCAAATCTTCTGTGTGAAGTGCGGTGAGAAGTCTGCCTCGGTGCAGTGAAAATACAGCACAGTTTAAGCTGTGACTGCAACAATTCCACTTACAATGGGGCATATACAGTAGTTAATAGGTCTGTTTTTATTTTTTTTCACTTTAGTTCTCCTTTAAGTGAGATTTGTTTGATGAAGCACTGTAGCTCTCTACCAGTTGAACAGCTTTCTGCTCTCTGAAGGATTCATTAAATTGCTAAACCTGAAACCACTTAATTTTATCACCACTTAAAGCAGCGGTTCTCAACCTTGTTGAGACTGCGACCCCTGGGTACTGACGTCATGTGATGATGTCTGGGTCGATGTCATCGCGTCCTGTGTCACGTGATGACATTCGAGCCAGACGTCACCATGCAGGAACCCTTATATAAAGGGACCTGTGCTCATTGCCATCTTCACAGTATACTCGCAACCCCTGTGAGAGCGTTGTTCGACCCCCAAAGGGGTCGCGACCCACAGGTTGAGAACTGCTGACTTAGAAGATACCCTAATTTGCTTTTGGGAGAGGCACCATTACCATTTCTATTACTGCATTGGAGAGCCGTCAAGCAATATAATTACCTAACCTATTGAAGTCCAGTTCATATTTTCTTCATTTTGCATTGTTGACATTAAATGATAAAAAAAGACTTAAATGAAATGGTAGCATTTGAAATCACAAAAACAAAGACACACAAAATATTTTGTTGGACTTAAAGCATTTTAAAGTTTTTACTTTAGTAATGGTTTGGAGATGTAACATGGTAGAAAATACAGTCGCCTTTTAGTACAAAGTCTTATATGCCATAATCAGTGGCTTCAGGATTTCGCTGGGTATAAAGTTTAAAAAATTCAGCTAAGACTTTTGGATCAGTGTAGGTTTCCTTGACTGCTGGATCCTTTAGCATGAGCTCATACCACTGTTTGAGCAGTGGCACTTTATCCAAACACCTGTGGGAGGGAGACAGAAGTGAAATATGGTCAATCTTACAGTAACTTGGAAGACATAGCTTTTTGCCTTCCTACTGCTCTAAGAAATGCCTTAGCAATAAAGGGGTTTACATTTTCCCTGTTATTTTTTCTTATCCTGTATTGAGCTTATTACAAGGAATGGGGCCAGCTTAACACGTCTGTTTTTGGCAATGTTACCAGCAGAAGATGTACTATTCCAGTGACATATACCAAAGACTTACAATTTAAAAAAAAAAGATAAGCAGATTTTAGCGCGCAAACAAGCTCCTACTACCTTTTATCCTCAGAAATTAATAGTATCAATCAAGTTTTTTCCATTTGTGTATGCACATGTAGTAAGGTCTAATTAAAGTCTGGTCCATCTATCCACACACACACACGGTATACATGTTTTAATACCATTCAGCTTGATGAAGCTCAGAAATGAGGTGTTTTGCAGAAAAGATTGGTTATTGCGGGGCACACTAAGCGCCATTTGCGGTATATTTATACATGTTTAAAAGAAGCAACAGAATGGGATAAACTAGTGATTAACACTATAGTTTATACCATCATGGATCACAACTCACTGCAACTTTCCATAAGCTCTAACCTTGGTTATAGAAATGAGTATTTAAAAACTGCAAAAAGTGTCCTTAAATGGGAATCCTGTCTTTGAAATGAAAAAAATAATTGGAGGTAATATACCTTGTTTCAAGTACTACAATATCTTTCTACACATGTCCTAGTCAATACTTCCTTGGTTTATTCTGAACAGAATATACCTGTATAATCAGATAATTGGTACTTTCTTACAATAATGCCATTTAATGGTATCATATGGGGGTTATTCGCTAAAGTCTGAATTGTCGCGTATAGGTGTGAATTCGCCAGTTAAAGACAGTCGCAATAGCCTGCTACCGTCACAGTTGCGTCTTTATAATGAGAATATTCTCACAGTCGCCACTTTAAAAATTGTCACTGTCATGATTTGCTTTGGGAATCCACTGTTGGAGAATTTGAGTCGAATTCGCACCTTAGTGAATAACCCCCTATGGGGTTATTAAATACAAGTACTTGCTTTGGCTTTGCTGAGGAATATGATCTGAACCTTTCCTAGATGTGAGCAACCCTTTTTTTACCCAAGACTAAGTCATATACATCGTTAGAATTTCTTTTCCTTACTCTTGCACATGAAAAATGGAGAATCGTTCAAACATTGGCCACATCATGTAGTCAATCATGGATACAGTATTTCCACCAAAGTAAGGAGTCTTCTGCTTAGAGAGAATCTGATAATAAATGATAAAAGACAAAGTTTAATGCACAACATTTGGATCTTGACTACTTTTTACAAAACTCCCAAAGGTTGCTATAGGATATCTAAGATGTTTTTCAGCTCTCAGCTTCAGTGTCCATGCCTCCAGACACTTGGTACAAAAGATTATTTAAAATAAAAATTACAGAAAGATCACTTCCTTCCTTCAACCCTTCATTTTGAATATACTATTGTTACAATTAAGCATTCAAACTTATTTATTTGTCTTTTATATTTGTAAATGGGACATGCACACTAAGGACTTTAAACAACAGGTCAACAAAAGATGGTGGTCATACGATTTCCAAAATAATATCATAATGATTTTAGTCATCATTCCTTTTGTTAAAGTACTATCAAATGAGATTCTATGACAAGATAAAGAGTACATGAAAATAGAGCAGCTTCTGCAGCAGTATTGCTAGGGTCTCAAATGACACAGGGTCCAAGGTCAAATTCCTAGCCCAATTCCTTAATAATCTTGAAGGCAACTTGGTATAGAGATGCAAGTGACAAAAATGTGTTTACAACAACATCAATATTTAAACCACAACCTGGATGGAAATCCAGAAACCCAGGATATTTCCTGCTATTTTATAAGACACAATACAGGGGAATTCATTAACAGATGGAAACTTTACAGAGGTCTAGTAGCCTTTAGAAACCAATTAGAAGTTGTCTTTTATTATTCTTGCTTCTTTATACCAGAGAATGCTGACTGTTGATTGGTTGCAATTAGTTACTAGAAATCTGTAAACAATTGCCCAGTTGATGAATTCCCCTTGCAGTAACCCAGAGTGGGCACTACTAAAGTGTTACAGCCCAACGTATTTCTCTAGGTAATATCTGGTACATGATTAGAATGGTTACACTGCTTTTCTATGAAGTTTGTGTTTTTCTATTTCTCTACTTGGTATAATGCTTCAGGGGTGTACTGACAGAAACATCTACTGAAATTACATATTACACCAAGGAAATTTGATATTATGGGTGTCATGAGTGAGAGGGAAAATTCTCGTAGGTTATAAATATGGGAGATGCAAGGGAAAAAAAAAAAAACCGGGCTGTGTCATCAGGAGAGCCAAGATGTAGCAGGAGGAGTGTTGCACCTCTTGGAGGTACCTGGCCATGGAACCCATATTACTGGGGGAAATTCTGTGGATCATTGATGAGAACTGACAACTTGTTTGGATGTACTATACTTTTTGGACTTGACTGTTTTACATACTTTGCATTGTTTTCTTATGGAGTAAAAGTTGATCTGTTTCTCATCTGAATTCCAGTTTCAAGGAATTCTTTTCATCCTCACTCCTGGAACACCACAGCTAATAAAATCTAAGATAACAGGACCAATTACATCCGGCACTTTATTTCTTTATTTTTACTATTTTTATTTGTATTTGACCCTATGGTTTGCTGGAGCTCTCTGGGAGGCACCTTGACAAGTCCAACCCAGAGGTCAAAAGCCCGCCTTTCCTGTGCTCAGGTCATTACACCCTGAATAACTTGTAACAGGCTTTGTCGGGTACTATACATTGAACCAGGTGCTGCTGCTGCCTTAATCTCAATAATTCCTAGCAAAGCTTTTATAAGTGTAGATTTCCTTCAACAATTCCTGTTAGTGGTTAGTGCCCCGTATTAATTGTACTGTACTAGTGTATAGTACCCAAACACACACTTCCACTTTTTAGTGCCAGTAAAGCTTAATAAAATGCTTGGTGTCCAGCTTTCCCTGTTACTATATATTGTGCCCAGCATTGCCAGTTACAGTGAATGGTGAACCGTCCCATCCACTTTACAATATAGTGCCCAACAAAGTTTAGAAACTAAGTAATTTTCTGATTAAATATACAAACCAGAGCCTACTCCAGAGCTTTTTGGTGAAGGGCCAAGTCTATGGTCTGAGACCAGGACTTAGATATTCACTGAAACTTACCAGTGATTTGGGAAGACAGATGAGATGGTTACAGAGTACAGGCAGACAAGCAATTGTTATAACACCAGCTCACATTCCCATACTGCACAGAAGCCATCACTCTGCCCCCAGCAAACAACGGTGTGCATGGCAAATATATTAATGTGGTAGTGAGGGCTGCATGGACTGCAAGTCTAATATATGTGTATATATATATATATATATATATATATATATAAAGTTTGGGACATTATAACAAACGCATAGTTTCTTGTACAGTTTAAACAGTTTGTTGTCCTTTTAATAAGCAAAATGCACCCAAAAAGGAAATTAATTTACCTATAAAGTTAAAGGGAGACAATTCAAAAAGAGTTTTGTGTCCCAAAAGGAATGGTGAATGAAAATTAAATAAATTTACAGATTGGATGCATTAAATATAATGAACACAAGATGGCAGTCTCGCCAAAGAGAAAGGAGAACCTAACCAAAATAACTTTGTTTCATAATTCAATAATCGTTATCTGAAATGTTCCTCACTACAGCCTGGAAAGCCTTCATCAAAACAGCATCGATTTACTTATTGTCAGTGACTAGAGGTAGTGTAGAGATGATTTTCAACGTATATCAAATGAAATGGGTCTTTAAAATGGAATCTGTTCTAGCCTGGGATGGCAATTTTTATTACAGGTTCCAGTGCTTTAAGTGGGCCGGAACGCACCGGAACGCAGTACCACCACTTCTACATTTTA
>WMED01000987.1:0-17818 GCA_019650415.1 Pipa parva
ACTTCGCATATGGTATTATGCGCATGCTGATGTCCTGCACACGGACATCAGCATGCGCATCAAAGGGATTCCCCTCCCGGTGAGAACACTCGAGTCTCCTCGCCAGGACGGGAATCCCTTTAATGCGCATGCTGATGTCCGCATGCAGGACATCAGCATGCGCATAATACCATATGCGAAGTGAGCCGAATGCTTCGCGGCTCACTTCGCACTATGGTGAATGAAGGCCAGAGTGTTTGCTCAAACGCTCAGAGTGTTCTCGCGATTAAGCTCAGAAAAGCCAAAACGGCTTTTTCGAGCTTAATAAATTTCACCCACCTGTTCTGCTATTATACAGATAAACCCCCTAATTTACTCATCCACCATCTCATGGATCAACAGGAGGAAAAATTTGCAAAGGCTGATATTAATGTCTTTAGAAGCTGTACATACTATAGGATTACGTAACCTTGTGAAACAGAGTCATTTACTAAATTAACTTAAGCGGTCTGTGCTAATTAAAAATCCAAATGAGACTAATTAATATGCTATACTTTTTTACTTCAATGTCAGCAGATCCTTAAAAACAATTTACCATCTGATCATAAATTATATGTTAATATAATAAATAATAAATTATACGTTAGTATTATATCAATACATTTTAGGGCTCATTCATTAAAGTCCCGACAGTTGTATAAAGGTCAGAATTTACATCCCTTCACCACTTTCTGATCTTCATGTATTCATCAAAATCTACAATGTGGTGAATTTGCGACCAGTTCAAACACTTACAGCGGCTGCAAAATTACAGAGTTCTTTGGATCACTTTGCACGCACGTGCGTGTGTAAGTAATTTAGTTATTTATCAAGCGTCAGAGTCTGTGGAAGTAGTGAATCCATCAAGGTGCACTGTGTCAAATTTGCTAGTTTTACTTCAACCAGATCAAAGTAGTGAATTAAAGGGGCACTAGAGTGCTGTTATAACTGCCCACATACATATAAAACTCCTTTATACTAAGCCAATTGATAACACAAATAGTTGAAATATGTTTAAGGAGAAAATGACACATAGGGCGAAATTTATGAACGGTGGAATTTTTCCGCACGTACGGATTTTTTCTGCACGTACGGATTTTTTTCCGCACGTGCGGAATTTCGATCGATTTCCGATCGTGCGGAAAAAAATTCCGTTCGTGCAAATTTAAATTCCGACCTTAATAAATTTCGCCCTTACTGTTTGTTTCACTGATTAGTTCTAATGAGAGCTGACATTTTGTCCTCCCCCACCCCACCCCACCCCACCCCAACTCCCCTCTTGTGAATTAGGAAACATGAGAAGAAAAAGATGCCTAACTGCTATTGGTTAAGCAGTGTTCTGACCTTTAAGGCCTCATCAATTGTGCTTTTTTACATTCCTGGAGATTAGAGAGGCTGGGGTTCAGGAAAGCTAACTTGTACGCAGGTGTCAAGTAGTAAGTTGGACAAAAATGTCCGTGGGAGGGTACCTTTTCATGGAAAACTGGCCTGTACATGTCACACACACACACACACACACACATTAACTGGAGAAGGAATTTTCCAGTGCTGCTTATTAAAGCATCCTGCTTCACATGAAACAACTACTGGGGAGAAATGCTTCTCACTAAGGTATAGTACTGCATATGTAAAGATATAATCTGACTATAGTTCCCCTTTAAGGCACTGGTTGCAGGGTTCCTACTGTCCGACTGACTATGCCACACTATGAAATAAATTGTATCTGGCGATGGTTACTCCTTCACTATTTTCATTTTCTGCTTAGTGACTACAGAGTAGAGAATTTGTGACTATTGGAGGGTAGCAACCTGAAGTGACAAGAATTCATTTCAACAGCCAAATTCTCACATCGATGCATAATTCCATTAGTTGTTGGAGATTAAACAACATGAGCATCTCAGAATGAGACATCTCATAACTAGAACATTAGACTGCACCTTTAGAGGCCCATTCATTCAGTTGCGAATTCAACAGTCATAGCAAATTTACATCACGTTGTGTTGCTTCACTTCGACAGATGCAAATTTACTACTGTTTATTCACTAAACAGAGGATTCCCTTTGATGAAGAAGTGAACAGATTTGAACTCTGTGTAGTCAACGTGTAGTCAGGTATAGTCAGTTGAACACTAGCGGATGCATGATTATGGGAATTCAGTCTTTTGGTTTCTATTTTTACTTTATCATTTGAGTGAATACTCACCTTACTCCAACTGGGATCCCTGCTATCAGCCCCCTAATTCACACCTTGGATCTAGCGAAGTCTGTCGAATTCAGAACTTAACATGGTAATTCACAGCTTCGACACACTCCAAAGCTTGATAAATAGCTGAACCATGCATGTGAAGAGCTGTGTAAGTCCATGATCATCATGAGGTAATGAAATGGTTGTGAATTTGCCACATTGCAGAAAATAGAGTATCTTGCTAAATATGCCAAGTTGTAGAAGTGCTGAATGGACACAAATTCAGACCTTTACGCTGCTGTCCATTATTTCATGAATACCCTCCTAAGACTTCTGACTACCATAGAGGCCACCGGATGGTCTTTGTCAAACACTAATAGAAAATATCTAATAAAATCATACAATTAAAGGCAGAACTCTTTAGAACTAATGCACTGCACTTTTCCAATTTAGCAACAGTTAACCGACAGCCTCTGCTCCAAGTGCTTGTTTTTTTTCTATTGCTAGAGCTATTCAGCCAATTTAACATTAGTGCTTTAAATTAGGTCGCTAATAAATGCAATACTCTTTTTATTTTACAAACCTTCACAAATTATACATATGTACAAATACAATAATGAATTATCTTTGTAATTAAACAATTCATCTCTCTATATTCCATACCATATATTTATATATACATACTGTATCTATACAGTATATATATATAAATATATACAGTATATATATATACATATATATATATATATATATATATATAGTGAAGGAAATAATTATTTTGATCCCTTGCTGATTTTGTAAGTTTGCCCACTGACAGAGATATGAGCAGTTTAGAATTTTAAGGGTAGGTTCATTTTAACATTGAGAGATAAAATATCCAAAATAAAATCCAGAAAAGCACATTGTATAAATTATATACATTTATTTGCATTTTGCAAGTGAGAAATAAGTATCTATCTGGCTTGAAAAAGGACAGGTGTGTCCGAAATGTTTATGTCTATCAAGTATGTTTGTTACTTAAAGAAATAAATATTCTCTTTTATTCTAAAGAAGTGCTGTGGAGACTGAATTTTCCCATATTGTGGGATGTGGCAATGGCCTTTCCGTGTGCACCTTTGACAAACGGAGGAGAGTGCTGTTTATATTTGTTTGAGATGTATATATACAAGTTAAGATAGAATAGTTGTGTTAGTCCACAGATGCAAAAAATAATATTGCAATACTTGGTGATACCTTTTTTATTGGACTAACATTCATTTTAAATAAACAAGCTTTGAAAGATCCGTTCTCTCTTTATCAACTCACAACAAGCAATACTGAGTCAAGTTAAGAAGATTTTGCTTTTAAACTGTGAGTTTCTCTATATGAAAGAAGTCCACCTCCAACCCCCCTTGTCCCACTCTAGCTGGACTCCTGACAATATTTATGACTGCTAATACAATATCTTCCTAACTGAACTCAGTATTGCTTGTGACCTGAGGAAGAGAGGGTATGTCTTGAGAGCTTGTCCGTTTAAAACAATTGTTCGTCCAATAAAAAAGGTGTCACCAAGTATTGCAATACTCATTTTTTTGCATCTGTGGACTAACATGATCACTCTATCTTAACTTATATACTAGTATATATATATACAGTATATACTGTATATATGAGTCCATAGTCACTAGTCCTAATAAACCTACTACTAACAGATACCAGACATATCCTGTTGCCTATGTGGATATTGGGATATGTGGATATTGGGATATTGGGCTGATGTTAGCTGCTGAATTGCTTGGTACAGTAAAGAATGACTTTATGCCGCCTGTACTGAACATTCTGTGCAGTAAATTTTCAAGTCCCAACTGCTGAAGTAATCAACTGAAACTTCAGCCAAGGTGAATGTTGTTATTTTTAAAACATGGTTAAGAAACATTGTTCTGAGAGTTGTGCCAGTAAACTGATATCGGTCGTAATATTGCCCAGACCCATTCCTTGTATTTATAGCTTTACCACAGCAGCTTATAGCCTGAGGTTTCTGGTGGTTGCTATAAAACTTGTAAACGCTAGAAAAGAAAATCTTGCTATGGTCAGTCATAGCCTTTATATTTAAAATACAATAGATCCATGTTTCTGCTAAAATAAGATGAGATTTGCTTAAATTATTTACAATAACAGAATTCCATTAGGGGAATTCATCGACAGGAGCAAACATTATAGAGTTCTAGTAACTCATAGCAACTAATCAGAAGTTATCTTGTATTATTCTTGCTTCCTTATACAGAGAATGATGACTATTGATTGGTTGCTATGGATTACTAGACCTCTATAAATGGTTACCCCTTTTGATGAGTTCCTCTGTATGTTTCTCATGTTGATAGGCTGGTAACTTTATGTGGGTTGTATATCTGTGCTAAAGGCTGCTTTACTGCTCTAGCTGCCCATAGTAAATAAAAAATTTCTAAAGGTCAATTTGACCAATTTGGTACTTTTGGATTTATTTTACTGCAATTCGTCATTTTCTTTTGTTTGTTGCACTTATTGGTTTGATTGATTTATATTGAAAAAAATGTCTATAATAAAAAATATAAATATAAAAATTTTGAAAGTGTTCTTAATGTGGGTCCTTTCTGTTTTTGATTGATATTGCTGATTTTTTTCAGACTGATCTGACTTTTGCTAAGTTGTAGGACCAACTTCATAGGTTAGGGGTTGGTAAAGTATGGCTCGCGAGCCAGATGCGGCTCTTTAGCCACCTAATTGTGGCTCAGAGTGCATCTTATTAGGCCCATGGCCTCCGATGCCTCTTTTGATTGGATGCCGGCAGGTAATGTGATCGGGAGCATGCACTCCTCCCCTTTTGCGGCTCAGAAAAAAATTTCACTGGTGGAGGAGGGAGCGAAATGGCTCTCTCCTCTACAAAGTTTGCAGACTCTTGTCAGAGGTAATAATGGGATTTTACCACCTCTCCAGTGGAACCTTGAATTGTTCACTACCTCTGCCATTACGTTCACTAAGAACTCATAAAAATCTAAACACATAAGGTATCTAAGAGTGCACATAATGGTCCTTTTCCCGAATCAATGATATTTCTTCATTACATGGTATAGAGTGATGTTTCAATATGTGTTCAGGATCTTTTATCAAGAACGTTACTTGTCTGTAACTGTTAGAACCAGGATTGAAATGTCACATTATAACATGTGATAGAGAAATATCATTGATTTGGGAAAGGACTCATGGGGTGACATTTACTAAAATGAAAAATATCGATATCGATACTACCGATATTGGCCGATTTGCAATATCGATACTGCTGATATCGTGATATCGGCCAATTTTTTACTGATATCACAATGCAGATATTACAGTTATCACAATTTTGGCCGATTTTTAGCGATATCGATACTGCCGATATTGCGATATCGCAATTTGCCAATATTGATTTTCCAGTGATATTATGGATTTTTCCATAGAAACGGACAGATTAACAGATTTCAATATCGTGATATCGTGATGTTGATATTGCAGATATCGCGACATTAGCAAAAAATAGGCCGATATTGCAGTAATGTTAGTATCGACATCATGATATCACTAAAAACCAGCCGATATTGCGATATCAGTAGTATCGGCATCACAATATCGTTAAAAAATGGCCGATATCGCAATATCGATATTTTCGATTTTAAGAAGTTTCTCCCATGGAGTGAATTTATGATATCATGATGAGGGAATAAAAGAGCGATATGTTGGTGAAACAGGAGGGAACACATATACAGATTAGATAACAGTACCCTTAGATACCAAATTATTGTGTTATTTATTTCAATTCACCCATAACATTTTTGAATGTTCCATTCATCAAATATGGTCTTTATTTTAATTAGCAAGGAAAAAAAAATAAATCAAAGTTTATTTTTTAAGGCCAAACTTATTTTATGTCATTTCAAAACCCAAACCAATAAACACCTCCCAAGATGTTTATAGTCCTGTTTACAGATTGGTGCCTGATCATATACTCTCTGTACTCTGGACATAAATCTGTAATACATAAATTAATCCTGAGTGAATTCACACTGGGAATTAAATTGTGCCAAATGGCAGAAAATTAAAGTGCTTCGGAAATTACATTATACGCAGCCACAATGTGGATTGAACACAATGACAAATCATTAAATTCTATTTTAGTTGGCCATTCATCCATTTTATATAGACAGAGGCGGTGCCATTGTTCGTGTTGGTTATTTTTGTTCCTAGAGCTTTTAACATTTCCCCTTCCTTCCATCCATTTCATCCATTTTAAGGAGTCAGTAAATGCACTCAGTAATATATTGTTAGGAAACATAATTGTTTCATAGTTGTAGGTGCACTTTGCACAATTCTAATGAAATATGCTGCAAAGTGATACATTTAATCTTATGTGTACTTTATGAATGTTAAAACTGCTTAAATGTATCCCAATAATAGATTTTATAGAAGGCACTGTCTAACTTTTAATAAGAATATTATATATGCATACGTTTTTTATTTTGTATAATTCCTAAATTATAGCGCTATACGTATTAGTATTTTCATTGACTTTTTTTAGGGGTTTAAAGCGTTAAAAAGAAATCAATTTGAGAATCTGAAGTTTCTGTTTGTGCAAACTGTTGTCATGAGTAAATAAATGAAATATCAGAATGAAAGGAAAAAAATAATGTGACAAAGCCAGATGAAGACAAAAAGAGGTCAAATGTGCAGAAAGTATGAGCAGAAAGCATTATGGCAACGTTGAAAAATGTTATTTACAAATAAAATACAGTAAAAACAATAATTATTTTCTGCTTTCACCTATTGTGGCTTTACAAATAAAATACATCATTTATTAAAAGAAGCTCAAATCTATCTACACAGATATTAAAGTTTAATGACTTTCCAAGTTGCAATAATTCTGTAGGATTTGTGGGAAGAATTATATTTTATTTTAAAATAGGTTTGTTTTCACTGGATTTTCTTGGACCTGTCATCAATGTGCATTATTTTAAAAAGCAGCAAGGACAGGTGGATAATGTAACCTACATGTAACGGGTGAGATTTATTAAAGTCGGAAAGACTGCTTTGGGTCTTTTCCGGCTTTACCGAGAGAAATCTCGTTTTGTTTTCACGATTTTTCAGTATTTTTGATGGAAAGGTAGCTATGCTACTAATGTAAAGTATTTCTACCTTTCCATGGGAAAAATATTCGAAAACTCAAAATCGAAAAACTTGCTCTTGAGATCTTGAAAGTAATTTTCAGGGAGTACAAAACGAGATTTCTCTCGGTAAAGTTGGAAAGACCGCTGTTCTTTCTGACTTTAATGAATTTCTACATAATCTTTATTACAGAATACAGAGACCATCAAATAGTTCCTACTTCTTTACACACAGAATTTTTTTTTTCAAAGCTACAAACTTTATCAACACATAAGACTGCCAGCTACAGACGGAATGCATACACAGTGAGAGTTGTTGCAACAACTTCAGATTTAATACCCTAGTCCAGGGATAGCGAACCTATGGCACGCGTGCCAGAGAGGGCACGCAGAGCCCTCTCTGTTGGCACGCGAGCCGTCGCCAAACCCTGCCTTCAGTACGGGCCGCGGATCCGATCTGGCAGTTTTCAGGCCGAATCCGTGGCCTGCACTGAAACAATGCATGCTAGCAGGGGAGCTCTCCTCCTCCGACGCTGGCATGATGACATCACTCACCAGCGCCGGCACTTCGGAGGACGCGCTTGTGAGTGAAGTCGGTTCGCCACCCCTGCCCTATGTGGTATTTCTCTCTTCACATGCTTATTTTTTTCCTCAAAAGATACCTTTAGTAGGTTGTGGCCACAGAGTTCTATTTTGTTTTATTAGAGCACAAAAGAACATCTAGTCTCTGTGAATATTGTGTTGTGTATTTCATATGCTGATTTGTAATGAAATACCAGGTTAGATTTCCTTATGATGGGATATTTAAAGCAATTAATGTTTGTGCAAGTAATACTCCACACTAAACTGGTGAACCAGCTCTCATGCCAGCTACACCTGCAGGTTCTTGGAAATAATATGGGGGTTTTGCTTTGCATGTCTGAAGTAGTTCAAACAAAGATTTTTCTTGGTCTCCCAGATTTTGTCTGTCCTTCAGCATTTTCACTAAAATTGAATTTCATAATAATACTAGATGTGTTTTCAGATCCTCAGCTGCTAAAAGGAGTCTGTTGTTGTTGAGGGTAAGCACAACACATTGGGAGGGTAGAAGGGTGAGAAAATCAGGTCCTGGAATTGTCTTCACCTCACTTGGATTATGGACTATTGAGTCCATTATTATTAATACTGATCCAGTGCAATGGTATTGAAACCTATATACATGCCTCATTTTTAGTTTTCTCATTTTCTAATCTCTTTTCCATTGAGCACCTAAGTAGTAGTTGTGCATTTAATTTGGGGAGATGTGGCATATTTACTTTTGTTCAGTATGGAGGGGGTGTTCACTTTCTTTCACTTAGAAAAACAGGAAAAAATATAATTTGTCTGGGTGGTCCAAATATTGTGATGCCTTAAAGTTTGCCCTGTCACCTCAAAGCTCTAATACAAATTTAGCTTGTACTAATGAAATAAACGTTTTGTAAATATATACGTATTAAATAATGTACCTTTATACAGTGTTTCTCTCTGTCATCTTCCTTGTCAGCCTGACATTTCTTTCCTGAGTCGGGTTGGACAGGGCTAAATTATGACTGACATTATAGCTCCTCCAATCAGATCCCTGCTAGATCATGATTTAAGGGATTTGATTAGAGGAGCTGTAACAGGGATGGCGAATCTATGGCACATGTACCAAAGAGGGCACACAGAGCCCTCTCTGTTGCCACAGAAGGCATCACCAAAGCTGCCTTCAGTATTGGCCACGGACCCGATCAGAAAGTTTTCAGACTGGATCTGTGGCCTGCACTGAAGGAGCGCTCGCTCACAGGGGAACTCTCCTCCCTTGATGCATGCGCATTCCTCCCCTGACGTGGGCGCAATGACATCACTCATCAGTGCCGGCACTTTGGGGGACAGCGCTGGTGAGTGACGTCACCTTTTCAGTACTCCATGCCATAAAGGTTCGCCACCACTGCAGATATTATCTAACACTTCACTAACTGCAGTTGTAGTGGGAAAGTGTTTGTCTAGTGTGTTGAAGAAATAAATATAATTGCTCTGGTTGCTTGAATTTCATTGAAAAACAATATCAAAACAGGCAATAACAATGGCTGCAGAGAGATAAAAGAAAAAAATCCAAGTGAAATCAGAAAAACTACAGCTTGTAACAGAGAGTTGAATAGGGACACCCCTGACCCCTCCAGCAAGGCCAGATATGGGACAGCAAAGTATGAAATGCTACTGGTAAAGCCAAACTGAAATCATCCCATCCCGCTTTTTATTCTGGCCAAACCCCTCTCTCATCTTACACCAAACCAATATCACTCATTGCAATTTACATAACCCCACCCCTATTGTGATGTAATTGACATCACTAAACCCTGCCTCCAGTCACCTGAACCAGTATAGATCTTAGCTTTGGGCCTATAGTGCTATAAGAGTTCCCAAGCAGGCTGATAAACACACACTTTCCCATATGCATTGGAGTATTTCAGGGGCTGCTGGAGTGGTACATAGACAGCTCCTTACAAATGGTTATCCTGTTGATAATGATCACCTCCTAAGGTTACATATTTTTAAAGGTAAGTGGGGATTATTCACTAAGGTGCAAATTAGACTATTGAATTTTTAAACAGCGGATTCCCATAGCAAATCCGCAGCTGAGTCAATTCCCCCATTGTAAACTCGCGACTGCGACAATTTTCCATAGTAAAGTCCCGACTGTGACAATATTCTCGTTATAAACACGCAACTGTGACAGTAACAGTCTATTGTGACTGTCTTTATCTGGCAAATTCACACCTATACGTTGAACTTTGGACTTTAGTGAATAACCCCCAAGAAGGAGGTGAAAATTTTTTTCACAAAAAAAAAAAAAAATATAAATAAAATGTTTCATCTAAATCTGCAATTTTTCTGCCGAAAATAATTTTGTACAATTTAAATGCCAAAAAATACATTAGGTGAAACTTTTTTGGTACAAAAGGTAGCAAAATAAGTGAAAATGTAAACATAATTTGCATAAATAACTAAATTATGCTTAGCAAGCCTTTATATGTTCCCTTGAACTTTTCTCACTTGTACCATACTTGAGCCCAAGCTTGTTCCTATTATACGTCAATGTTACAGTGTTCTGCCCTGTATTACACATTCATTATAAGTAGATGATTGCTACACTTTAAAGGGGGTAGACAGCTGAGCAGAGGATTCAAGTTCCTGTTGCCATGGAGCGCTCAATTTTGCGGTTTACTGTACAGAATAAATTCAGCAATTTGCTGCCCTACACCCCACAACAAGTAACCCCCCCATAAGGTAACAGGTCCAAGTGAATATATAAGCTATTTGCATAAAAGGTTTAATTTAAGTTCCTTAACATTTTTTAGAATAAAACAGTGACATTTTAGAGCTGAATTAACCATAAAACACAAAAAGCATGTTTGTATTTCCCCAGAAATATTTCTGGAAGGTTTTGCTTTAAATTTTAAATAAATCCATGATGTGCCAGTCTTTGTTTGAGCTTCACTAAATGCACACATATTTTTTTTTAATTCATATTTGTCGGTTACATTTATTTATTTTAAATAATCTATTTGCCATTAAGATAATCGCCACAATTCTACAATAACTACATTTCCAACTACTTGACAAGAAAGACAAAGTTGCTGTTGACCTTTTCCTGATATAAATTCGTTTTCCTGTCGCTTATAATTACTAATTTAAGAACTGACTATTTTCGTAAGTAAAAGCACACTTCAAACATTTGGATCGTAGGCTGATAATTTAGTATGACAACTGTGGACATGTTTAGCTAACAAGTCAAAATAGACATTCATTATTTTTGAATTGTTACCTTGAAATGGAACATAATATATTCTCCAAAGTTACCAGCCAGCTTAATAAATGAATTCAAAGCATTTCTTTACAGTAGTAATGAGTATAGGCTGATGAGGACTGCATGAAATACTGTCACTTAGTATCACAGCCTATGATAACTAGAGATAAGAATTAATGAAAGTGTCTTTTTTTTACAGTATGCCGAATCTTTAATTACTGCTTATTTTACATAAAACCGTTATAGATAAATTGTGGGACTCGTTGTTAAATATAACCGCAGCAAAGATTAAATCATCAAAACAAAATTAAAACAGCATTTTTATGAGCATGTCAAGTGCCGTATAATCAAATTCTCATTAAAAACAATCTGCTTATACACAAAATAAAATTCAAACAATAGAATTTTTTAGGCAATAAAGTTAATTTATCTTTTATTGCTCCTTTTGGCTGTTTAGGGGGGTTTACAGAGATGTTTACCCAGAAAACAATGCGCTTGGACAATGTACAAATTGTAGGAGCACATCAAAGGGCATAATCTTGAAAAGTGAAAATTTTTGGGGGGGATTATTTTCATTCCAATTATTTCCAACAATTTAACAGTAAAAATGACAGTTCTTTGGAATTTTCCCATATTTCAGTATCTCATTTTGACAGGATTCGTTGACCTTACCGCTGTCCTATAGAAAATAATGGTTGAAGACATTTTAGAAGTGAGGAACAATTTTAAACAAAAATTAAAAAAAAAAAAAAAAAATCCGGTAAATATCAGCAAGTTGAAATAGAAAAATATCACTTTTTTTTCCACATTTACCACATTTTGCCCTTTCTAAGCATCCAACATCCAGTAGCTTGTATAATTATACTGGAATTCAATCTATATACAATTGCTGACCTCCCTATACTTCAACACTCATACTGTGAAAGTACAGTTTAGACTCTTTTCACTTACATACTTATGATCATAAAGGGGCTTATTCAAGGCACAGTTAAGTCAAATGAGCATATTCATTAAAAAGTGCATTGCTGCGGCCAGTGCCGGGACAAGGTTTAATTGTGTCCTAGGCAACAATGAAAAAATGCAAACCCCAGCAGTCCCCCCTCCATTGTGCCCCATACAGTGCAGCAGTACCCCGTATAGTGCACTTCAGCACAGCAGGTAAAGTGGTGAAAGGTAGTTTGTAGCTCTGCAATTTTCAAGTTCCTTTCAATCACCCACCCTTTCTCCATATTGTGGTGCCACAACCTTCACTTTCCAGATACTATGCTGATCCAATCCCATCATTCCCCATACTGTAATGCCCTGCAGCAACCCCCATTCCCCATACTGTGCTGACCCCACAACCCCCTCCCAAACTGTGCTGTCCTCACAACTTCCTCCCATACTGTGCTGACCCCACAATCCCTCTCCAATTCTATGCTACCCATACAACACCCTCCTCACTGTGTTGCCTTCACAACCCCTCTCTCGTACTATGCTCTCCATACAACCCCCCCCTTACACTGTGCTGCCCCAACCCCACAATACCTCCCTCCCTACTCCATGCCCTCTGAAGGAGGGAGGGGCACTATCTTGGTGCTTGCCACCCTTCTTTTCCCTGTCCCTTTTCCTATTTACCTCTTACCCTGCCTTGCCTGGCCCGGCAGTGACTGTGGCTGTGAGCTGATCACAGGAAGTTAAAGGAATCTCTGGGAGAGGAATGATGTAGAGCTAAGTGCTATAGGAGACAAAGCATGGCTAGGGAAGAGATAGATAGGGACAAGGAAAAGGGGGGGGGGGGCACAAAGATGGTGCCCAACCTCCAACAGCGCTCTAGTAGGCTGCTTACCCCGCCAACCCCTTGGCCTGGCCCTGGTTGCGACAATGAAGTGAATTGTTGCATAGTACTTTATGAGCATAGTAAGAGGAATAGTAGCAGTGGTATATTGTAGGCAAAATGTTATAAACAGGCGCATTGTAGCAAAGTGGATCTGTTTAAAGGAGACAATACCACCACAACTATCTCTTTAGCTATGTTTGATAGACCACATACTGCCAATAAGCACATTTTAGTCACTGGTTTTTCCATCATAAAATAATTGCATAAATTGCAACAAAAGTTTTTACCTTATTTTGTTGCATAAATTGCAACAAAAGTTTTACAGTATATACGCCGCCCAAAATGTGACACACAGCATTCCAGACCCAGCGTATGCGCCTCATATGCTCGTGTGTCCAGAACTAGGTATCGTCGGCTCTCATTGAACCATTCTTTTTTTTACACAAGCATATGATGCACTGCGCATTATACGCTCATGTGAACCAAGCCTAAAACAAAGGTATTATAATAATAAAGGCATTATATATAATACTTAATAATAATTACTTTGCAATACCAATTAAGCAGTTTAGTTTTGTGTGCAATGATTTGGCCAGTAAAGGACCTGTTTAATTAGAGTGTACAGGTGACTGTTTTCATAATTGGAAGCTTATACACAATAATTGTTACATTTACAGAGATGATTCACTATGCCATGAAATAAATACATTTTATAATGTATTAAGATATAAAAGAGTAACTTCAAGGTGAAGATACACAGAAAAGCAATAGGTAAAGTACAGCAAATTCCATTATTATAGAGAGTTGTTAATAGTCATAATGATGTGGGAGAAGGGGGACAAGTTAGTAGTGGTCTTCCTTTCCCTCCCACCAGTTGGTATTGTCTCCTGTATCCCAGAAGAATAAACTCAATGAGACTAATTTTGTGAGAATAAAGGTAGCTTGTCATTATAGTCTGCAAAAAGATTTGCTGTAAGTAATCACAGAAACACACTGCAAGAATGAACCTCCCGTGGAAGAGATCTGTTCTTTAAGGGATACCCTGAGATGTGGATAGTTGGTTCTTATGTGCAAGAGCATATTATATGCAGCGAAAGGGCAGCTAAGTAGCAAGGCTTACACACTACTCTTGAAATAAAAGGGATATTAGATTCCAGACTAATCCCAGTACTATTATACTCAGCAGTAGGCAAACGATGGATATAGAGCCCCCTAAAAGAACTCTGTGATGGAAGCAGGAATTTGAATGAATGAAGACTGATCTAAAGGATCCCATAGGATCTGATAGGGACTGATATAACTAAGTGTTCTACTAGAAAGCTCCTTGCCTGCCTAGTACGAAGTTGATGGAGGGGTGGAATCTGAGAAGTGGTAGACTGTACAATCTAGAAAATGGTGAATCCATCCTAGTGTTACAAAGAATTCATCATTTTATCAATGAACAAGATCCCTCTTTATAAATATAAAGTAGAAGTAAGCATTTCATTGAATGTAACAGTTGCAGCATCATTTGTCATAGAATGTTCTGTGGTTGAGGATATATGAATGATTATTTGTGATATTTCTACTTAATCTATTAAAACCACCTTTTCGTGATGCTTAACTGAACCTTGCCTCTCTAAATAGAGTAAATATTGTAACCGAGCCTCCATACCTAAAAACGGACTTAAATGATATACAGATTTGTTAGTGTTCAAGTTATTGTTTATTTATTTATTACTATATGTGCACATTAAGAAAAATTTTAATAATCTGGCTCCCATGGGACCAGACTGGTACCAGATGATCTAATGTTTTAAATTAATAAATCGTCCTATATTGTAAAGAAGTAGTCATGGAACAAAGTTTGAATAAATCCTCTTCCCTGCCTTTTTCAAAATGTTATTAGACTAACAAGTTCTAAAAGATTAGATTTTATTGTAGAAAAATGTTTTCCCCTAAATCACAAAGTAGCAGAAAGTTGTTGATTAGGTAGAGCTTACAAACACGGTGGGACACTTTCCTTCATTAACTACAGTTTCCATTAATCATAAAGATCTCTTGGTGTACTCAGGTTTAATGCAAGGATTTTATCTGAAAGACATGCTGTTACCATGTTATTGGTCTTATCTTCAACCCTCAGAAAAGACGTATTATGACAACTATAGTGCAGATTGCCTTTGCAGACAACTGCATTTATCGAGTCTAAGAAAATGATTTAAGCCCAGAGGGACTTAAAGCTCTGGCAACCATTGCAGCATAAAATGATTGTCATAAGACTTTGTAGACATGAATGTTCTCTGTGTTTATTAACAACAAGAACTGTAAACTCAGTGATGTAACTAGAAACAAGGAGGCCTTGTTGTACAATTCAGGCCTGGGCCCCCTTTCTATCTTGGTCAAGCACACCTACCCTATTTATCACAATTTTCTTTGGGGAGATCCCTTACTCCCTGCCTGTGGGTTTACTTGCTGTCCATAATGCAGTTCATGTGTGTTCTGTGCTGTGCCATACAAATGTTTGAACCCAGTGGGGCTGTGGCATGGCCCCAATTGCTACATCCCCTGTAGCTACACACCAGTGTAGACTGTAACCTTGAGAAGGACACTGGCAAGTAACAATGAGAATTGTAACGACATTTGTTTATGTCTCAGGAGGTGTTTAAATAATAGTGACAGTGTCCACCTATGTCTTAAGAGGTGTGGTGACCTTATGTTGGTTGGCATTAGTATCAGACATGAATGCCACCTTGTGGTCAGAAAAGCACTATGATGCCATAGTTCACACCAAAAATGTGATATGTGGTAGTGTCTGGCTTTTGGTTACATTATCTATACTCCTGGCATTTTTGTGACTGTGTTCTTGATTTTCTGAATTCTTCTATCTACCTTTTAGGATTTGATTCCTGCTCTCTGCCCTGACCTTGACTTGTTTCTGAATTCAGCATTATTTTCCAATTTGGCTACTAATGTATTCCTGGATCTTCTGCCTTTTCCTCATAGTTGTCTCCTGTTCCCAGTCCAGTGAGACTTCACAGCTGAGTTGGTTGCAAGAGCTGCTATTTTATCCACAGCTGCTGCCTCTGCTTGAGCCTAACATTGGTAGATGTGCAAACATATGCAGCTTTTATTGAGTGATTCTCCTTCCTCATGTAGCCATTAGTAAGTGCATTCCTGCTTACGAAGAGTAGTCTCTCTAGTAACAGGAACAGGAGGTGTACTGTGGCTGTTGAAGCGTTCAAGTCAGCACAGATTTGGGACAAAAGATGAAGACCTTTCCCATAGTAGCTGTCAAGGATCGCTTCACAATATAATGTATATATGTTTAATTACATACTACTCATAAGTACTAACAGAGTGCTGAACATTATATCTGGTTTCTGCCTTATAACTCAGTTCTCCTTTAATTTGACTGACCTAGCTTTTGAGTTACCCACCAGGAGTCTTACCGGAACAGTATTCTAACCTACAAAACTAAATATGTGGAACTAGGCAATCACTTCTAATTGACTAACCACTAAAGCCAATCCCTTAGAAGGTATTCTCTGAATGGGCATTGGCATTGGCTGTAAATCATTAGGGGTCAGGTATCTCTTGCTACATAATTTTCAAATGTGTTTTTGTAGGACATCCCCTTAGCAGGAGCAGCAAATGGGACTTATGCCAAGGACAGAACCCCTAGTGGGACAGAATGTTATTTCTGCCCTATCCAAAAATATATTTATGATATTGAGGCCTTAAAGTTTATATATTGTTCCTGCAAATTAGCTTCTTCAGCAGGAAAGGACTGCAATTATTTCTATGGTTTACAAGCAGAATAAAAGCCTCTACTTCCTTCCCTATAAGATGGTTAAAAATATTACCATTTCTTTATACAGCAGAAACCTATCACAGCCATCAAACTGCAGCTCAGCTTTAAGTACTAATGCATAATGTCAAAAATCTTGGCTGTCCTAGTGTGGAGATGTTAAGTGGAATTCAATTGATCCATACATCATGGGTCTGTTGTCACCTCTGAAATTATATTTTTTCAGTGATCTCTTTAGTTCCAGTAATTATATATATATATATGTATGTAAAATTTTATTTATAAAGCGCCACAAATTTACGCAGTGCTGTAAAATTCAGCAATACAAATATAATACAGACATGGGAAAAGTGCATTACACAATACAAGGATAATATCACACGGATACTTCACTTTAAGGAGGTAATTCAGCAAGGCTGAGGCTCGCCGAGACTGGAATCCCTTTAAAGCGATCGCTGATGTCTGCGTGCAGGACAACAGTCTCTGCGTACTGATGTGAAGGATCGGAGGGTAAGTTTGCTCTTTGCTGAATTACCCCCAAGAGCTAAGTTGTGATTGACACAAGAGGTTGGAGGTCCCTGCCCCGTACAGGAAGACTTACATACACAGATAGAAAGGTAATAAGAGCTGAAACAATGTGTTGAAACACATAAATAGATAAATAAATAAATAAATACAAATATTAAGCATAAATAACTAATTAAGGATTAAATAAATACATAAAAATCAGTGATAAATATAATTGCTCCTAAAGGTAGGATTTCAGTTTGGTTTCAAAGGTGCAGAGGAAATGTTCCTGGCAAAGATAAAGGGGTATAGAATTCCAGATGTGGGGGACAGAGAGAGAAAAAGGTTTAAGAAAAGAAAGTGCAGTATTGGTGTATGGCATACAAAGCTGGTTGCTTTGGGAGTAGCGCAGCTGATGTCGAGGAATATTCGGGCATACGAGTGAGGAAATGTAGGGAAGGGCAACAGAGTGAAGTGCCTTAAATGTTTAAATGTTGAAAGGAAAACACTGTAAATTAATGAATTTAGAATACATTGGAGCG
>WMED01000987.1:17916-29144 GCA_019650415.1 Pipa parva
GGATGGGATGGAATGAAGTTTGTTGCAAGCTGGAAAAAGGTCTAGTGTGAACCTAAAAGCTGTTGTTTGGGGCAGCGCAGATCCTGTTCTAATTATGAGAGCATTTTGTTTTCCTGGAAGTCAAAAATGCTTTAATTTTCAATTCAATTTAAGAAAATGCACCCAGAACTTGTGCACAAAAGCTACGTATATACAGTAAAACAAAATTAAGTTTTGAAAAAAATTTAATATTTCTGAAAAATGTATGTAATAAAGAATTAGTGGTGATATGAATGTAATTTAATTGTGTTTAGAATTGATAGAGTATATCCATGGAGAAACTTTGAATTGAATGTAAGGAAAGAAAGAATCAAAGAAAAGATGTTTAATTTCTATAAGATCTGGTACAACAATGAAGATGGTTGATTTCTCTAGGTCAAATGGAAAGTCACTAAATACAAGATCTTGTTGGGAACTATGAGGAGTTTTATATAAATGATATCTCTTTAAAGCCAAAATTTTATAATTAAAGGAAGGAAAATAAACAGGATATAGGCTGTGCCCAGTCAGATTACCCAGAAGAAGAGCACACTCATTTCAGAGAGTATCACATACATGCAACCCAAATGCAATCACACTATGATTAACCTAACTAAAGCTACATAATCAGGAAGAACCACATAGTCAACACTAACACAGCACAGTAATGAACAGTAGCAACTATAGTCTTTATAATTCCCTTAATATAACACACAGTGCCAGAAAGTTGACTTTTCAGAAGGGGGTTATTTACTAAAGTCCAAATTGTTGCGTATAGGTGAGAATTCGCCAGATAAAGACAGTCGCCATAGGCTGCTACTGTCAAAGTCACGTCTTAATGATGAGAATATTGTCGCAGTCGTGACATTATTATGGGAAAATTGTCGCAATCTTAACTTTAAAAAATTGTAGCGACTTTACAATGGGAAAATTGTCGTGGATTTGCTATGGGAATCTGCTGTTTGAGACTTCGACAGTCAAATTCACACCTTAGTGAATAACCCCCTATTAGTGTCCAGCTTCCTCAGGAATATGATAAATTCAATAAGATGAATGCTGCTATTTAAATGAAACTTTCCCACATCCTCTAACTGAATTTCTGTCTTTAAAGGAATGCATGTAAAGAGTTCCATTTGAACAACCTTGTTCAAATGGAACATCACTTCTGGTGACATGTATTACTTTAGCTGGGCAGCACATGAACACCTACTAAATTAAAAGGAACACCCCTTTATAAACACGAATGATTGGTAGATTAACTTTTTATTAAGTACATGTTCATGTCCTCCAACATTTGCCTTTGCAAGTGAAGGATTTTGAAAAATGAAAGGTTTGTATTCATCTAGAATATCCCTGATTTAATGATTTATCCGTTCAGTCGAGGCCGACATTCAGTCATTTTATGAATCATCGTTCTCCACGCTTTTCAGTCTTTGACCACTTTGTTCAGTTCTTTCATGGACATATTTGTGTCAGCCTTGATTGTGTCCTGTATCATGTTTGTTATTTAAAATAAATGTATATACTTCTTGGCTGCAATAAAAGCAGCGTAGCCTGCAGCAGACATCAGAGTTGATTTAGTAAAATTTTAATTCCATATGAGTATAATTTTTTTAACCCTTTCGCAACGGGGCCAGATAAATCATTATCATGGAGCTGTGCCATAACCCGTACGTGGCCGTGGTTCCGTAGTAGCGAAAACCGTATCATGGCGCTGCGCCATGACATGTAGTGAATAGACTGGAGCAATGACTAAACTGTGAGGGGGAAGAGTGATGTAACATTCCACCACCATTACTAGAGGTTCAGACTTTTTTTTTTCTTTATTTTTATGTTGAAACATAAATTAAAGGAATAACTTATTTAACAGTTACTCATCTCTGTATCTGTCACTGTTAAATAATTTCATATTTTATATATATATATTTTCAGTTTATTGACAGTTTTTGCCTTTCTCACCTTCTATCTTTTCAGCAGTTCAAAGACACAAACTTATGTGAAAAGCTTGAGACTTTCTCAAATCTTGCAAGTATCAAACCCACTGCTTGTTAGTGTTATTTTTAGAATTGTCAAGCATGTTGTTAAAGTCCCTTGCTGATCAGCTGAGGAGGAAGCAGGCATGAGAGGAGGAAGTAGGCATGAGAGGAGGAAGCAAGCATGAGAGGAGGAAGTAGGCATGAGAGGAGGAAGTAGGCAAGAGAGGAGGAAATAGGCATGAGAGGAAGAAGTAAGCAAGAGAGGAGGGGCTTCTTTAGAAATGCAGCTAGAAAATCAAATCTAATGAAAATAAGCAAATAGCAAAAATAATTTGTTAATGGTGGCCAAGGCCGTTACATAAACACAATCCACATTTTATTCATCAAATAACTGTAATATCTTATCTTGGGCCACAATTAGTGTATACCTATAGAAACTAAATAACTCATGGTATGTTTATTTTATGTTGCCTTTACCTTAGAAAAATATAGTTATTTTCAAGATACTACTTTGGAATTATGATACTCTACTTTTCAAGGGTTACGGTAACCTTGTCCTCAATAAATAAGTAATATATATATATTTAGTAAATCAGTTTATCCTTTTTTTTTTTTTGTGCTTTGTTTGTTTTTTTAAGCTTCAACTTGGAGGAATGAAGGATGGACCTTAGGTCCTCCCTGCCCCAAATACACCCAGGCCAGATCTCAGTAAAGTAACAGCCAGAAAAGTAATTTAATTTGTTGATGCAGAATCTGATATTAGTGTGGAATCCCCCAGAGGATAGTGGGTAGGATATTGTGACTGGCATTACAGTATTACTATAGCATTTGTTTCATATTAGGCACTTCACCACAATAAGGAAGAGGTTATCAGAAAATTACTCATATCTCTATGTTGGGAAAGCTGGAGTAAGGCAGAATCCAAAGGGAAAGATCAAGTAGACGTGTCCACACGTTGACAAAAAGAGTGTACACAGAAGGCGGAGGAAGAGGTGGAGCAAGAGTGACAAACACAGGAGATTCCATAGGTGGAAAACCCGCTAAATTATACAAACAAAAAACTAAAGAACAGTAGGGCTCAAACATAATGTTTAGTGGGGAAATGAGGGCCCAACAGGAATAGTTCTAGTCCAATGCAATGGCCACTGATTAAATTGGCAACTATCCATAAATACCTGGATGTCTGTAATTTGGAAAATAATTTGCCAAAATAATATGCAAACTTTGTTAGACTGTTCATGGGCAGGAATGCAAGCCCGGGGTTTTGATTTTAGCAGAATGCAAATGCACTGAGTGAATTATACATTGTAATTAGTTTATCCATCAATTTTTTCTTTATTTCAGGGCATGTGCAGTCAGAAATTAAATCTTCAGACAAATGCATTGTAAGCAATTAAAACAATGAAATGAAAGATGTGATGCCCCTTTCATTTGATGACAGGCAACATGAACCCAAGCTAGTGTAGGACCCTTTATACTGATCTCACAACACCGAGAGTAAAGAGCAGTCACAAAAGGCATTATCATAAAGATAACATTTTCCATCGTCTTGACACTTGTAAGTAAATTAGTCACATGTCTCAGAAGCTGACAACTATTCTGCATTAGGCAGATGTAGGGATCTGCACTCTTGCAGGAGAAATTCTACTTGGGTCGCTGTCAAGAAAAATAATAAGTACCTTTGGTTGAATGAGCTGTCAGGTTCCAGCTTGCTAATGAAGGAACAGGCAAGTTGTACTACATAAACAGCAAATTTTAATATATACCACATTATGTATTAGTAAGCCCAACAACCCCGTCCTTAACCTATGTAATGCCAGAGAGGTTTTGCAAGCTCTACTCTGTACCCTCTGCCTACCAGATATGCAGTTTCCAGAATCCCCTGGGGGTGAAGCAGATACTTCTAGTTCAGGAACAGCTAAAGGAAATTCAGGTTGCCTATTCCTGAGAGGATAATGACAGCAAGCTATGGGTTCTATTTTTTAATAGAGCGCTAACAGACTGAAAGTTTGATGACAATCCTTGTGAACACAGAAAGAAACGCAGAATGAATATTTATGAATCAGGGAGTCATTATGGGTTTTGTGGTGGCTGGTTATGCCAGACTAATACAATAGTCTTCTATGTGGACATAAACTGTAAAACTGAGGAAGGAAAGGCAGATAATAGGATTGGATCCATAGTTTTCACTGGTGAAGTGATATATGAAACAATGGGCTAATGGAAACTAAAAAATAAATAAATACTGCGCTTGCTCTTTTTAGTGGAACAAAAAGGAGTTGGAAAAGGAGAAGACCACAGTGGATGACAAGCGCCGGTATGGTAGAAGACCGCAGGGGCAGTGCTGGAGCCCCCTTGCTAATCACCCCTAGACCATATGTGCCGATAGTTCTTCTTTAAGAATCACCCCTAGACAAAAAGTGGTTCTTTCTTTTAAAGGGGTTCTTTACCTTTAAATTTCAGAACATTTAAGTGGGATTCTAAAACTGTTGGCAGTGGTCTACATTTTTACTTTCATTGTTTGCATTTTCACTCAGACCTATTATAAAAAAAATATGAATAAAATCAGCCTTTAAAATGTTCAAATTTCCATTAGCTTAATCAACAAATGGATGACTTGCTACTATTTATAAAGTCCTTACTTGGAAATAGCATATCCTCTATTTCATTCTCTGTGCAAATAGTTCAGACAAATACACGGAATGACTATGTGTAACTATACCTTGACAGTTCCAAGGGCAGAGCAATGAAATACAAGGATTCATTTGCATTTATTTATAAGATACATTTCACTTGGATGGACACAGAACTGTTGAAAGTATTTAAAAGGTAGAACATTTCCATTTTTTTTTTGTGGACCTTGTGAAGGAGAATGGATTTATTCACTTATCGTGAATTGAGAAAGAATCTAGTGTAGCATGACTAATTACAAGATCAACTATTATAGAGAGAAATAAATAATATTTATAAAAAAAAAAAAACCCCACAAATTATATACCCATATCAGTTTTGGCTGCTATCTCCTCTATCTTCCAGTGTAAGAGACAATAGACCAAGATAATATAAATTATTTGAAACATTTAGTAGCTGTAGTGATTATTTATAATAATTATTCTATACAATAATCATTATATATAATATAACCATATAACAGTAACCAATCATCAGTTGTCATTCTCTGGTATAGGGGAACAAGAAATTGAATGTCAACCTCTGATTGGTTTCTGTGGATTACCAGTAAAAGATTTACTAGCCAGTGCTACAGTAAAGAGCCAGTGCTGCAGTAAAGAGCCAGTGCCAGTGCTGCAGTAAAGAGCCAGTGCCAGTGCTGCAGTAAAGAGCCAGTGTCAGTGCTACAGTAAAGAGCCAGTGCATCTGAAGATTCCTTTAAAGATACAGTGCACCTTCAAGAGCCACAATGCCAGAACTGATTGGGAGTACAATCCTATAGCGACAGCTACTTGTTGAATATACCTGTTGAAGAAGTATTTATGCCTGCATCTGTTATATTGTTCTACTGTACCATATCTCATCTCCTCAGTGTGTGATAAGTTAAATAAAGTAATAAGTCCCTGTCACCCATGTTTCACACTGCACCACACTGCAATGATACTTATTACGCCAAATGCCCACAATCCTCCGAATCAGTGCGAGGGCTGACTCCAGAGGATAGAGTCATGACATGTAACCCAAGTTCTGCCACTAGCCTGTGCTTATGGTAAGGTACTGTACAAAACAGAAACCTCCATATTGAACAGCAGTGTTACACTACATACAAAGAAAATTTAACAGGGCCACATATCAACTTCCAGTCTTTAAAGTACCCTGCCACTGCCATATACACAATGAAATGAGTGGTGATATTATTATTAACAAAAATCCAAATACTAGAATATGTCCTTCAGGGCAATTAAATACCTTCATTAAAATCTCATTAGTAACACGAGACAGACATAAAGTTAATAAAGAAAGGCAAACAAATGTATCGGTAGGTGTCCTACAACATCTTGTTACCATTAAACCAGCACTGTGACATCAGAAACAACTGAAGAACACTTACCTCTGGACTGTAACCCTGTGCCGCATGTCTCAGTCACTCCTGCTATCCCTTGTCTCACAGAGTCTGGTACCAGCACACATTGACTCCATGGGTGCACTTTCCATCTGTTGATTATACATTTAGAATTAGGAATGTAGAGAAATGCAATATTTTGATTATTTTTCTCACAGTGAAATAAAGTTTTTCTGGTTTGAGAAGGGAGTTTGTTAGTATACATGAACCAATTTGCGATTGGTTTTAAGGAATCTATTCACCAAATACCCCTTTTTCAAAAGTTATGCTGATATTTAATGTATTTCTTACTGTTACTTCTTTAAACCTAACAATGTTGCGGAACTAAATTAATCTTGCAAACATTTTGACGTCACTGAGCAAAGAGCTGAAATACATTCCAGTTAGCGACTAATATTGATGTCTGGGAGAAGCAGCAAGTTTAATCTGTAATACACTGCTAGGCAGAAGAGGTATATTCAACATTGCAGAAAGTAAAAAATATAAATAAAAAAGATTTGTGAAAACCCAACTACAACAGCCACTGCAGCTTGGTAGTTTTGTTGTGACTACGGTGTTCCCTTAATGTTAAAAACTTCTCCTGGCATAATTACTTCAACTACCGCAGGGCTGTTATCTAAAACAGAAAGCAAGAAAGAATAAAAATAATGTAACCAATATGATAAAGGATAAAGTCAAAGACATGTCAAAGAAAATGTTTCTTTTTCTTGCTGTTGTAATTGCATGTCATGTTCATTAAGGCTGTTATACAAGCCTTTCAGAAACTGCCTTTTTTTAGACATTCTCATTTAGGGGGGAATTCACCAAAGTGTGAAGTGAGGTGCGAATTCTTCTCCTCACTTCGCACTGACTGATCTGTGCACGCTGATGTCCTGCATGCGGACATCAGCGAGCGCTTTAAAGGGATTCCAGTCTTGGCGAGACCAAAAAAGTCGCCTCACCGAGATTGGAATCCCTTTAACGCGCTCTCTGATGTCCGCGTGCAGGACATCAGCGTGCACATATCAGTCAGTGCGAAGTGAGGCGAAGGATCCAGAGCTTACTTTGCACTTTGGTGAATTCCCCCCTTAAACTTTAGTCAACTATTAAATGAAATCAAGAAACAATCACAAATATTATTTGTAAGAACAGGCCAATTGTGATAATTGGTAGACAATTTTTCATCACCACAGTTGGTACAGTTCATTTTTAAAACAGTTTTTATGGAGGCTATACTGGAATTACAGCGAGGGTGATGATGCAGGAAAATATGAAGATACTAGAATCAGGGGGTTATTCTCCAAAGTCCAAATTGTTGTGTAAAGGCGTGAATTCGCCAGCTAAAGACAATCGCAATAGGCTGCTACTGTCACAGTCATGTCTTTATGAAGAGAATATTGTCACAGTCGCGACTTTACTATGAAAATATTGGCGCAGCCATGACTTTAAAAATTGTCTGAGTTGTGACTTTGCAATGGGGAAATTGTCACAGTTGTGGATTTGCAATGGGGAAATTGTCGCAGTTGTGACTTTACAATGGGGAAATTGTCATGGATTTGCTATGGGAATCCGCTGTTTGCCAGTCGAATTCGCACCTTAGTGAATAACCCCCTGTCAGTCTCTTATAGGACACCAGATATGAACATTATAATTCCATAAGGAGCGCATTACATAATAGAAATGGGATGAGTGGAATTTTATAAGCAGTGTGATCCGTTTCAGTTAGACGTCATGCTTAAAGAGAGTAGACAAATAGTTCTGGTGCCATTGCTCTTCCCATTCCATTCCCCTCCCCCATTTCCTTTACTGCCAGTGTGGAATTTCTACGGTCGTTCAGGAAAATAATGATACATTTAATCATGAAACGTCTATAAATAAATACAGTTGTGCCAGACTAGGCTTGGCTGATTCTTTTGTTATGTTTTAAAACATAATTAAACGTTGACCTCCTCACCCATACTGAAATAATTAGCTTGCACATCTCATTAACAGGTGAACGAGAACAGTAAGTAGCGACTACAATACAAACCATCGAAGACATTGTTGGGACTAATATTCATTTGCATTTTTATTTTGTAAAGACGACTTTGGGAATGAGTCTTCATTCGCCTTCAGATAACTGTGTTTGTTTCCTTTGTGTCTTTTGTCTAAAATGGAGCCTTGACATAGCAGTGGCCTGCAGGATTTTCAGCTACCGTACATTCTCTTGCGGATCATTTTATATTTCTGAAAATGTTTTCTATTCTTTACCTTTCGTTTTATAAAGAGTAGAAGATTTCCTCAAGCAGATTCTTTCATTTATTTGAAAATATTACTTCACTCACACTGACTGAAGAGCAGTGCCGGCTCTGCCATTAGGCAGAGTAGGCAAATGCTAGGGGCACCTCCTGCCCAGGGGGGCGCCCCCAGCATTTTTTTTTTTACATTGTGCCGGCCGCTGGGAGGATACGTGCAGCCGCGGCTCAACTTATTGGGAGATCTGAAGTTGAGCTGCGGCTGTCCGACGGTGTTGGAGGTGAGTGGGGGGTATGGGTGGCACGAGAGAAGAGAAGAGGGCCCAAAACTGACCCCTGGGGTACCCCACTATTAACAGTAACCCAGTGTATGTATTATTGATAATCACTCTCTGTTTCCTACCACTGAGCCAGTCACTAACCCACTTACACACATTTTCCCCCAGTCCAAGCATCCTCATTTTATGTACCAGCCTTTTATGTGGCACAGTATCAAATGCTTTGGAAACATCAAGGTATATGACATCCAGTGACTCCCCTCTGTCTAGTCTATAACTCACCTCCTCATAGAAGCTAATTAGATTTGTTTGTCAGGATCAATCTCCCATAAACCCATGCTGATGTGGATTTATACATTTCTTTGAATTGAGATACTCCAGGATAGCATCTCTTTGAAAGCCTTCAAACATTTTACCCACAATAGAAGTTAGACTTACAGGTTTATATTTTTCAGACTCACACTTTTTTTTTATAATCATCCCTCTAATTGTAATAGAAAGTTTAATTAATCTTTTACTGCTCTTCAAAAACCTAAAAATATGTCTGCTTTTGTATAACACACTACTTATTTAACTTCAGCACTAGAACTAACAATGCTGTGTACAGTTGATTGAGAGAATGCTATATCTAAGGCAAAGGTGGGAGGTAAGGAATTTTCCAGTATAGTTGGGCACTGATTGTGCTGGGCACTTGCACAGTTGGATGGTAGGAAACCTGAACTGCCTGGTGTTTGCCAACACCCATGACCCACCTAATTTATAGTTGCAGATAGAAAATGCACCATGACAACCCACAGGCAAGCACAGCAGCACAAAGACAACGAGGCCTGGACTGGCGTGTGAACAAGATCAGATGTTGTATGAGAAACCGGAGTACTCAGGTGAATCTTAGATCAGGGAATCCAGAAAAGGTTTACAATTCAATTGACAAGGCCAGGGTGGGCAGCGAGAATCAGAGTGAAAGTTGAGGACAAACATGGCTGGTGCAGGAACTGTTGAAACAGGAACCAGCTTGAGTAAACATTAGAGGAAGTGAGTCCAAATTTTTATATCTGAGTGAACAGAATGAACTTGTGCAAAGCAAACTACAGAATTGCAGCCACTGGTTTAGCACCAGCCCAACGGAGAGCATGCAAACAAAATCAGCTTCATGGCCCAGGAACTAAAATAAGCTTGGAGAACAGCAGGTTCCCTGTTTCATTTCCAAGCAGCAGATGGGCCTGTATGTCTTTGGGCTACAGAGAAAATGTATTGTGTGCAGTTATAAATGTAGTGGGGATTTTACCCATAAAAGCCTTTTACAATCTAAATCTTTGATCAGTGCCTCTAAGCCTGACAGTATGTGCAATACTAACAGACTGTCTTGAAAATCAGCAATGACTTTCTGGTGGTTTGCCTACTTGGGAAGAAATGCTTTCCCTATTGTTCACTGAAGCAAAAAATTATAAAAAGTTTAGCATCAAAGGACAAACACTGCCTGTCTGCAGTATCTTGCCTCAACAAATAATTTTATAGAACACCTCTGTCTGCCTAGACAGCTCTAGATGACATAGGAGGTAAATCACACACAGGTCCAGGTTCACTCTATGTAATAATATGAATCAGGATACCTGTAGTTTATGCAGACTGGAAGATCACACTCTCGCTCCTCGTACAGGGTATCAGGGCAATCCTGGCCTCCGTAAGCAGAATCCTGAATTATCAGTCTGTATCGAGATTGTCTCGCAGAGGTTCTATTACCTGAAGAAACACAATGCTTCTGTCATCAAGATTTTATAACTATTGCTGTACAATATCATTTCAATACATTCATACTAGAACCTGGCAGATGCTATCCTCACGCTGTAGCAGAACTATAACCCAGCATCCCCTTCAAAAGCTGAACAAGCCAAATAATTACAACATATAATATCTGATTATACTATATATTATAGTATAATTATAAAGTTGTTTTTTTTTTAAACAAATTACAACAAATCCAGCATTTAAAAGCAATTTGATCTGAGGGAATGTAACACCGTAAAATAAAATGTCACTTATACATTTATTTAAAAAAGGTACACTTTACCTTCTCTTTCAATATATCTAAGTCAATGTAACTACATTTCCAAACAATAGCGAATTACTCCACTATAGCAATAGTAAAAAATATGTAAGCTACAGTATCCACATAGTACAAGAACCTGCCTACATTTTATATAAATATGTATCATTTTATTTATAAAGTGTCACAAACATATGCAGCACTGTATAGTTCAGTAATAAAAATGTAATACAGACAAGTGAAAAGTGCATTAAACAATACAGTATGAGATCACTAGGTTTTCATCAATTTAAGTGTTATGTTGAGGTTGACACAAGAGGTTGTAAGTTCCTGTCCCACAGAGCTTGCAATCTAAATGGGAGGAAGACTTACATACACAGATAGATGAGTAATAAGAGCTGTGACAATGTGTTGAAATAAAAGTCCATGAATAAATAAATAAATATAAATTTTAAGCATAAATGGCTAAGTATTAAATAAAATTTATACATAAAAATCATTGCTAGTGCTCCGAAAGATAGGACTTCAGTTTGGTTTTAAAGTGCGGAGGGAATGTTCCTAGCAAATATAAAGGGGTATAGAATTCCAGATGTGGGGGGCAGATTGGAATGTTCCTGGGGTAGATAA
>WMED01000988.1:0-30069 GCA_019650415.1 Pipa parva
TCACACTTCATAAATATATATATATCTCGTCATCTTCTTTATCTTTACACAAGTTAATCTCCTGCATTCCAGGAATGCAAAGAAAGCATCGTTAATGAGGCCAAAAGGTCAGCACACTGCTTAACCAATAGCAGTCAGGCAGCTTTTTCTTCTCTTGTTTAGCAGTTACATCAAACACATATCCTGGTGAGGGAGTTTATCAATGCTCTATTATAAATCAACCAGCTTCAGTTGAAACATCTACTGGGAAGAAGCGCTCACTAAGGTATGGTGCTGCATATGTAAAGATGTAATCTGACTTTAGTTCTCCTTTAAATTGCAGAAAAAAAAAAAAAAGATGTTTACATTAATTTCTAATGTTAATCATTTTCTAGCTCCAATTCCTTGGTTACAGATTTTATAACATTTAAGTGATATGTCAAATAGATATAAGAACCTTGCCTTCCCATTTGGATTGGCATAGCAGTTATTCAGATTCAGCACTTGTGATGTTATCTGTTTCTACCTCTACTGACAGCAGTCAACTCTGTGTATTCTGGTTAGTATGCCTTGGTAAACTTTTTCCACAAATGATTAATACTCAAATTGTTGCATTCTCAACGAACAGATGCAAATTGTTGTGTGTATACAAAGTTACCGCAATGTTGCAATTTGTTAAATGATTTTCCACATAACAGAAAATAATTTTTAGCATATTGACAAATATGCAATGTTGCAGAAGTAGTGAATTGTCATTAATGCACAATAAACAATTTGCACTTTGTTAACTATAACCGTCAGGGGATTATACACTAAGGTGCGAATTTGACTGTCGAATTCGCATACAGCGGATTCCCATAGTAAATCCACTACAATTTCTCCATTGTAAAAGTCGTGACAATTTTTTATAGTTAAGATTGCGACAAGCTTCCCATAATAAAGTTGTGACTGCAAAAATATTTTCATTATAAAGACGCTACTGCGACAGTAGCAGCCTATTGCAACTGTCTTTATCTGGCGAATTCGCACCTATACACGACAATTCAGGCTTTAGTGAATAACCCCCTTCGGTGTTAACTGATTTTTATTGAATGCTAGAAAAAGTCCTAGCTTAGATCATTTTATTTCATGATAAGCAAAGGTTTAGGCTAATAATAACTATTACACAGATTAAAGGTGTACCAGTTGTATGACAGTGAAGACCAATGCCTGTAGTGTTGCCTCTGAAGGTGAACATCTCCATGATCTTTTTAAATTATCTTCCTTAAAAGTGTCCATGCACATATTTAGGGTAAAATTTGTTAAACTCGAAAAGGCCGATTTCGGTCTTTTCAAGTTCAATCCCTGTAGATCTCGTTTGTTTGATTGGAAAAATCAATCAATTTTTTTTATTGATTTTTATCGAACAAAACTTTTCGATTGATTTTTTTTTCGATCGTATTTTTCGAAGGAAAGGTAGCCATACAGTATGGCTACCTTTCCATCAAAAATTCCTATTGAAAAGTTTGGATGTATAGATGTGCTTCTTATCTACAGCAAAGCATTTGATTGCATTGAACACGACAAGCTATGGGAATGCCTGAAGCAAATGAGCATCCCAGAGCATCTGGAAGAACCGAAAAGATGGCTCTACATTAATCAAGAAACCACTGGACAGCATTTGGCAACATGGACTGGTTTAGGATCCAGAAAGACGTTTGACAAGGTTGCAATCTATCACTAGCCCTATTTAATCTGTATGCTGAAATGGTCATGAGACAATGCAATCTGGATGTATCATTAATCGGAGTGAAAATTGGTGGTAAAAACATAAACGACCTCCAATACTATGCATGACGCTACTTTGCTTGTGGAAAGTGAAAAGGACCTGGAATATTTGGTTCAAAGAGTCAAAGAAGAAAGTGAGAGCCATAGGACCTGCATTCATTTACGTTACCTCCTGTTCCACCCTCATTTTCTGTGCTCTGAAAAAAGTCAGTATTTTTACTAATTTGCAATATAAGCATAACTAAGTTATTAACCAAGGATTAAATATTTGCTTTACTATACATTTCTTATTAGCTGTTAGTTTGTAATCATTATGGCCAGTTCTCATCCTTATATCAGACACTCAACCATGCAGATTGACAAGAGTGAATAAGATGACAATGCGATGTTGTCCATCACAGATGATTCAAATGCAGGTAAAGTAAAGATTCATTATATAGCCCAGGGAGCCCAGTAAAAACAGTCAAACACCAAGGATTAAAGAAAACTACATTCCATACCTGTGGGGATGTGGGAAAAGTATGATAAACTCTTCATGAAATATTAGGTCTTTTTTTTTTTTTTTGCAAAACCATTTAAAGAAATTTTATCAAAAGGCAAAAAAACTACAGTTATACCTTAAAATGTGTGTGACTGAGCTCGGCACATCAATAAATTTCGGGTACACAAAACTCAAGATATGATTTAAAAATGCTCTAAATAAAATGCTACACATATAGACAAAGAAAGAAAGTATATTAAATCAAAAACAAAAAAAGCAAGTCTTCTTATCAAAATACAGAACTTACTTACTGTTTACTTTTGACCAACTTTATTTTGCTCCTCAGTGAGATAAGACAGAACTAAGAGATGTTTGCTTCCTTGAGAGGTTATCTTCTACTTAGTTTCGAAGGAAAATCAAACTCAAAGCTGCCTTTCAATGATCTTTAAGAAATGGGTATTTCCATCCTAAATCCATCATAATTCACAGCGGATTTCCTTACAGAAGTTGCGAATGGTGTTGGTTGCAATTTCATACATAGTGCAACATAGTCAGTTGAACAATAGCAATGTGCAGTGATACATTTCATACTTTAACGAATTAGCCCCTATACCTGAATACATCTGTTATCCTTAATGTAATCGCTTGTCTGAACTTCCCCCTGGTAAATGAGTAAAATATGGCGATAAAGTTTGCTAATACAAAGGCATATGAATTAAGAGATCAATCATCCAAAGAACAAACTAGTAAGAAAAAAATATGACCGGACTAGGGAGTTCCAAAGAGGAGTTGCTACTTCCAAAATTTTTTGAAGATTAGCAAGTGAATATAATGAGATAAGTGGCGATTGGTAGATACGTGTTTACTGCAAACAAAATCTTGAAGATGGGGTTATAGATAAAGGTGGGGCAGAGGTAAATTAAATGTATTTTGCTTTAATTCTGAATTAAGAGTGGGAACTGTAGATACAGAGTGGGATGGAAGGTGCTATGCAGTTGGCCTGGCATATGGGGTATTTTTTTTAAATTCATTTTGTAAATTATTTTTTTATTAAAAATTGTGAAATACCGGCTGCGTTTCTGCTTTCTTTAAATCTTTAGACTGTTTTACATTTGTTGTAAGGTCCCTGTATAATATTTTTAAAACAGTGCATAAATGCTCTATAAATAAAGCCTAATAACAATAATTATAATGGGCACATTTATGTGAATGGAAAGCCCCTTTGACAAACATGTAGAATGCATTAAAGGTGATAAGGAGAATGAAAAAATTCCATTTAGCTAAGATTACTATAATTCATCCTCAATTTTAAATAGAAATGCTTGTCGGTTTGCTTGGTTTTTATTTACTTCATTCAAGCACCAACATGAACAATTAAGCGCAGGGAAAGTATTTTTCATGAAATGTGAAGGACAAATTAATTGTTCACTATGCAGTAGTACATTTAAGCTTTTCTCCTAGGTTTGCTGTTAAGGCATTGTATTATGCATTTAGCTTGAGTGTGCCTGATGGGTGAGGAGAGACATAACTAAGGGGGATTGGGGGAAGTAATTTAACCATGACAGCTAGAGTTACAGTCACTGATTGAGAGAGAGCTGCAGATAAGCTGGGAATGATAGTTCAGAAGAGGCAATGTTCCACTGAGATCTCAGATGTCAATAAACAAATAACTGTTGTGAACTAAAATAGTTCTGGTCCAGGGGTAGCAGAGAGTGGATCCTAAATATTAAATGAAGTCTCAGGAAAGGTACAGGGGCACTGAGAAGGTATTTCTACCTTTCCTGCTAAGATCCAGGGAGACTCAGGTGCTTCGATGGAAGGAGAAGAGGAGCTGCATTTGTGGCAGCCAATTGTGGCTTGCTAATGGCACACATTATTAAGAGCTTTAACAGTAAACCCTCTGTGGTCTTGGCGAGAGGACAAGCAGGCAATCTGATCACACAGCATGGCTGTAAACTTGGGAGTGGAGTAAGGTTGCTGTAAGGTTGCTGTAAATGAGCCAGAGATTTGGGTAGCCAGGTTATTGAGGATCAGTAAACAGCTGGTCAGGCTCTTGGCAAAGAGATTTTAAAAGAACCACAGTCCTTCAAAGGACCAGTAACAGAAAAAAAAATTCCCATTTAGATTGGCATGGCATCTATTTAAATCCAACACTTGTAAAAATGTTATCTTTGAAGTTAAATTATGAATTTCATTGCCTTCTGTCTCTTTTTATGCTTACTGATAGCATTCATATTAGTAAACAGATCTCACTTGGCCACATTGTTTTATATGGAGCTTTGCATAAAGCATACACAGGAAGTAAGCCCTATAGCCCAACTGTAAAGCTAAATAGTTATATACTGTATCACACTTTCTATACACAGTTTAGAATTCTTGGAAGCACAGATCAAATAAATAGTGCAGGAAATCACTCAAGTGCTGGAGCAGTCTTTAGGGTTTAACACACTGCAAACAATGAGTTTCTTTTGTATTCAATGTTTATTTCAGGGAAAAATGAACTTAAAACACAGTCTTTCTTTGGCAAAACAAAAATCACTTCAAAAACACCACTTTCATAGGAAAAAGTCCTTTGTCATTAATTCTGTTCATTAACTGACCCCCAAAATGTTACAGCATCTTCCATATGAGATACATACACAATTTCCTTTATGGCTGAACTCCACAGACTGCCAGATTTCCAACTCCAACCACACCCAACTGGCTCTCCCAGCTGCCTTCTAATCAGCCTCTAGCCTGCCGCTCAGGTGATTTACAAACTCCAGCAGTATGTCTGCATAACTGGGTCAAAATACCTCCCCTCAAATACTACACCCTTGCAATAGTAACAATAAATGCATTTGAGACATTTTCATTTTTTGTCTTACTGTTCTTTTAACATGCCAAGGGTCAGAACATAGAAAAACATCTAAATGCCATAATTCACACTACCTAAAAGCAACCAAATGATTTTGGTGAAGGAGGCGTGGCCCACACAGTAATTTAAAAGAACAGTCCAGCCCGATTAATAAACAGTAATGTGTGTTGTAAATGCACAATACATTTTCTTTCTAATATACTTAGTCAGTCTTTTATGTGAGGAAAGGTATAAATTATTCCATCTGTGTAGCAGTACACAGCTCCTTCTGTGTTTACTTCCTGGTTGGATTCTTGTGTCACTGACACAACGGCGTCTCAGGAAGGTCAAAATTAATAGTTAATGAATTACGATAGGCAGTTACAGTACTTACAGCTAATGGTGTATACTGTCAGTAGCAAGCACTGATATTGAGCATGAGAGAGAGACCAAATCCATATAAAAAGAAAGTCAATATTTCAGCCCTTTCTTTAACAATAGCTTTTGCTGGGTTAACTACACCTTTCAGAAGTAAATAACATAAAAAAGGTGGATAATAGCTTAAAGGTTCTGATTGGTTATTTAGCATTATCAAGCCTGTCAGTCAATTCCTTAACACTAAACAGGAAGTGGCTGAAAGAGGGGAGGAGCTTCAGTACCAAACTGACGCTAAATTGTGAAGGGTGGAAATAAATAAATAATTTATATGACAGAAAGCATTTATTTAACTTTTATTTAACAGTGCCAAACAGACAGCAAATAACTGTTGGTGCCTAAGCTTTTCTTTTAAGCCCTCCAAAAAGCAACATCCTGTGTTTTATTATCAAATTGACTACATTTATATGATTTACCCTTAATCCAATTTGATATTGATGTGAAATGGTAAACTGACTAAATGCATATTTTTAGCGCTATGTACTCGAAATTGTAACAATGTTAATGAAGAGTCATTATAACTTTGATCCATATATCTCAGGAATGAGATATTGGAGTTACGGGATATGAAAAATTACAAAACACTTAAGATCACCAAGCGGTAATTTTCTTCACATTGAATAAAATGTAGCAGAATGAGATTAGCCAAGACATACAGGTTTCGACAGTGCTATCCCCGAGGAGAAATTTTAGCAGAAAGAAAACACAGATGAACGCCTTTACTTCTATTGTACACTGCAAGGTCAGTCCTTTGTATTACATCACCAGTTATTTATTTATTCTGCTAGTTCTTGATTTATTCATTATGAGAAGCTTTATGGGAAAGGAATGTTTTCTTTGATCCAGCTTTTTGCAGTTCCCTGCATTGCCACTAGAAGGCATGGAAATATATTAGTGTGTTTGCTGATTAGACTTTGTATTTGTGTTTTTTCTCATCTGAACACTAGTACAAGCTATGATTTTTAACATCCCTTGTCCAGGTGCTTCAGAGAATAAATTAGCAGATCTCCAGAATGCATTCTTAGGACTACCTATAATGCAAAATATTTGTATTAAAAATGTCACTTTAGTCTTGTTAAAAAAGGTTTATCACAAGAATAGATTCCACCAAACAAAAAACATTCAGGGGGTTATTCTCTAAAGTCCGAATTGTCTCGCAAAGGTGTGAATTCGCCAGCTAAAGACAGTCGCCATAGACTTCTACTGTCGGAGTTGCGTCTTTATAATGAGAATATTGTCGCAGTCGCGACTTTACTATGGAAATATTGAAGCAGTCGCAACTTTTAAAAAATTGTCGCTGTCGCGACTTTACAGTGAGAAAAATTGTTGCATTTGGGGATTTGCTGTGGGAATTCGATGTTTGAGAATTTGACAGTCGAATTTTCACTTTAGTGAATAACCCCCCCCCCCCCTTAAACTCCATCCGCATGGTAACTGTCAGCAAATTAGAAAATCAGTCATGTGATGATAACCAAACAAAATTGACCACAGTGATAAAAATGCTGCCTACTTGGTATATACTTATATTATTGCTTGGTAGCTATAGGCTTTTATACATCAGTACTTATCAGTGCCATCTACTGTTGCTGGATTAGGTTTTAAAATTAATGTGAACTGGTTACTTGGGTTTTCCATCATTTTGGCATTGTAATTGACATTTCTTCCACTGACACTTTGTACAACCAGTTAGATTGGGGTGTAGAGGATTTATGATGATATAACATGGTTTAGATTTTTTTACCTCTAAATTTTTACTACCACGACTTTTTTGATAACGACCAATGGCAGTTCCTAAACTTTTTCACTGTCGAGAAAGATCAATAATGGAAAAATTTGAAACATTAACCTGACTGCAATTTACATTGATTCCAATAGTTTGCAACTATTTTCGATATCGTTGACTTTTTTTTCTCGAAATAAAGTAAAAAACTTTGCACTTTCACCTCCCATAGAGACAAATGAGTTATCACCCCCCCTTAATCTGCTGAATATATATTTTTTAAACAGCTATTTTTTTGAGCAGAAATATAAAAATGCATATATTTTTTTTTTATGTAGTGGTGCATGTATGGAATATGTCAATAGACCTAAAAAATAAAACAACAAGAGTTCTATTGCATTTTACAATAGTTAAATAAATACTGGATGTGAATTTGAAATTATCGATATGTTATTCCTGAACAGTTTAAGTAGTCTTCATACTTCAACTTATTGTTTTGCTTGTATTGAAAGCTTACACTGTACAACATTGGACTGGAATAGTTACTTACCAGAACATATCATTAAAGGTTATCTAATTCCATAAAAGAGGAAATATGGCCCAAGCCTCATATATATTATATATCATTTTTATATCTACAGTATATATATATATATATATATACTGTATATATATATATATATATATAGAGAGAGAGAGAGAGAGATGTTATTTTTCCTCTGGACCAGTAATGGTTGACAAATGGCTATTTACCTTTAGGTTATACCTGATAGACAGTGTCCTCTACTAAGTAGGTAACCATGTAACTCAAATCTAGATTCAATCAATAATGAATTATGTACAGTACTAGCATGTTTATTATTATATATCATATATGTGTTTAGAGAAGAACAACTCTGTTATTTAATCAATAAAACATCTAACTTCAATTACACGTGCTTCTGTTTGTCTCAATGACTAACATGGTATAAAACTGTGTTGTGCCTAACCATAATTCTTCCAGCAAGTTAATTCACTTGCAATATATGTAAAAGCCTGCTAAAAGCCAAGTAAGGTCTTGCTTAATTAGGCCCTAAGAGAATAATTAGCGCAGTGAAAGATATAAAATGTTAACCTCCCAGGAGATTTCTTGTTATAATCTTTAGGAATGCTAATAAATAAGCTTCACTCATTTTAACAGGTATTGTAAACTTATAACATTTCTTTGGGTGAAACATAAAAGAAAGGTTTTCAAAACCGAAGATATACAGTAAACATATTTAGTTTAGTTTTTTTGCACCTTAACCTTTGCTTAATGGAAAATTATATTGACCAGTTTTAAATCTGAAGACTAATCACAACGAGTTTTCAGTGACTTGACTTAATGAATAAACCGACACCACTTTCACGTCAATGGGATAATTTTGATCCCAAGTCAGTTCTCAAGTCAAGAAAGGATGCTAATAGGGACTTATTTGGCAGAGAAACTTTATTGTAGTTTATTTATGAAATTTTTAAATGCTCTTGAAAGAAATTGAATAGTATTTTAGTTCTCATTTATACAGGCTGCTCTACCTTTATTAATAAATACACATTTAAAGGAAACTTAGAATTTAAAGGCATATTATCATCAGTTTTTGTTATGCTTTAAAAACATCGGTTCTCAACTTTCCTCGATGCATGACCCCCACAATGATGTCATCGTGCTGGTGTGTGGTTGTTAACATCACAGCGTCGCACATCACATGGTGACGTTCTGTCACAATGTCATTGTGATAATGTTTGGCTACAATGTCACCATGCAGGCACTCCAATATAAAGGGACCTGTGCTCACTACCGGAGTTAGGTAGTGGAGCAGCATGTTCGACAACCCCTGTGAGAGAGTCGTTCAACCCCCAGATTGGCCACAACCCACAGGTTGAGAACCTCTGCTTTAAAACCTATGTAAGCCATTTCATAAAGAAGATGAACACTGAAAAAAAAATTTACTAAGTTAGTGAGTGCTGTGCTTGGATAAGGCATGATTTGTCTGCTGTTCCGTTATCAGCACACCAGTCCTATTTTGTCTTATAACTAAGTTATAACTCTATAGCTGCAGGCTACCTTAATAAAACAAAGATACAGTATTTTATATATATATATATATATATATATATATATATATATATATATATATATATATCTTTAAGTGTATATTAGGCCTACTTCAATATGTAAGCAAGGCCTACTCCCTGATGATGGGTTTACTAGCTTGGGTATAAACATATATTGGCATTTAGGTTGTAATTGTGATTTTAGTAAATACCATTTACCGTAGTGTTATACACAATACTATAATTACAGTCAGTAACTACCCCTGACTTTACTGTCTGAAAACTAGAATTGTAAGTATTAAATACTGCCTTAAATTAAGAGCAGACCCTGGAGCACGCTGGTCCTTACTAGAGTGTAAAGGAACAGAAAAGAGATAGAGTAGATGGGGGTTTAGTGGAAAGAGGTAAAAGGGGAAAGGTGAATTTGGAAGTACAAGGAGTGCTCGAGACCACTTGTACTGGAACCATGTAAACCATGGACCACCATCTGACATTTTGATGTATTTGACTTTCATGTTTATTTTTAATACAATACAATGTATTTTTTCATACAAAAATAATTAAAAATCTCTCTCTGTATTTTTTTAACATCAGAACTGTTTTAGTCAAATTGGGGATGCTTTTCTTTATTATGTTTGTTACATAGCGCTACTACTGTATATTATGTAGTGCTTTACTGAGGTTCATCATTCACTTCAGTCCCTGCCCCATGGAGCATACAATCTAGTTTCCCTATTCAGTCACACACAGAGATGTATATTTTTGGATTGTGGGAGTAAACCCACTCAAGTGCAGGGAGAACATACAAACTCCATGCAGATGAATCCCAGGGTGGAATTGAACCCAGAGCCCTGAACTGCAAAGTAGCAGTGCTAATCACTGAGCCACTGCACTGCCCTTGGTTTGAAATTTTATCTCCAGACAGTTATGTATACAGTAGTGAATCCTTGCACATTGTCATGCCTTCAGCAATGTTTTATCCATGTTTTTATTTGCATGTGTAGTTGTAACGAGGGGATGCAAGGGGGTGTAATAAACTTTTATCAGTCTTAGCCTTATCTCCAAATTCCCCTTGGCCTACCCCAGTTACAAAAAATGTGTTCAGGATGAGTGTACCTAATTCCAAAGTACCTTACTGCTTCCTGCAGTTCTCCAGCAGTAAGCCACTTCCAGGCCTCACTCCTCATGTAAGGATCCAATGGTTCACAATCCAGCCAAGATCAGTTCAAACACTTAAAACTCTTTATTTGTCTTCATCCCCATATCAAAAACTTGCAACACAATAAATAAACTCTTTACTGAGATTTCTTTCTGTGTAGTCTCATAATTTCTGTAAATATTATTTCCATACCATTCAACATCCTTTGGGTTCCAGGTATCCTTTCCTTTATATTTAAATCCAATTTAATAGTGGCCTTGCATCTTGGCTGAAGAACCTGCTCTCCTTGTTTCCCATCAGAGCAACTAACTCCCACTTCCTGTTTGTAGGCCATATTTAAAGGCTATCCAAATAATAAACTCCCCCTAGGAATTTTACTAAAGTATAATTAAAACATATTAACGTATACATTTTGGCCACAAGAGGGGTTTGTAGGACAAGTTATGAATAAAGATAATAATAGCTATACCCAAAAGAGTTATCTAAGGGTTTTATTAATATTAAATAAGATATTTAGGACCCTAAGGGTGATGCTCTCACTTACCACTCACTTACATATTCATTGTCTGCTGTTCCATAGTAAAGTATGGTAATATCTCCCTCTAGGGGACTTTCTATTCCCATAGAAAGCAGTCTAGTCCTCAGATTTATCACTTTTCTATACCTGCTTGTGAGCCACTGAAGTTTTCCCATGAACCCTACGGAGTCATCCGTACAAGGAGCCATATTGGTTATGTGTGTTGATGAGATAACAGGATCTTTCTCCATCCACATCCATCTGAGCTCAAGGCAGCATTGCTGGTATGTAAATAGGTTAATAAATATCATCCAGCACTGCAGTACCTCATAATGTTGTACATTTTTATGTTTAGCATTGTATTTGCCATGTGTATAGTTAGTTAACATCCCATGCTTTCATTACCCCAGTGTCTGCCCCATCTGCAGGGAGGGAGTTTAATCGGCTCCTGTGTCAGTGAGTTGTACTGGGAGGAGTTTACCTGGCTCCTGTGCAGAGCCGGCTCTGGCCCTATAGGTGCCCTAGGCACCCCCCTCCCCCGGGTCCTGTGTCAGTGAGTTGTTCTGGGAGGAGTTTATTGGGCTCCTGTGTCAGTGAGTTGTTCTGGGAGGAGTTTATCAGGCTCCTGTGTCAGTGAGTTTTTCTGGAAGGAGTTTATTGGGCTACTGTGTCAGTGAGTTGTTCTGGGATGAGTTTACCCAGCTCCTGTGTCAGTAAGTTGTTCAGGGAGGAGTTTACCCAGCTCCTGTGTCAGTGAGTTGTTTAGGGAGAAGTTTACCGGGCTCCTGTGTCAGTGAGTTGTACTGGGAGGAGTTTATCCGGCTCTTGTGTCAGTGAGTTGTTCTGGGAGGAGTTTACCAGGCTCCTGTGTCAGTGAGTTGTTCAGGGAGGAGTTTACCCAGCTCCTGTGTCAGTGAGTTGTTCTGGAAGGAGTTTACCTGGGTGTCGAATTATGTACACTGCACACATAAGGAGGACAGCACACACATAGTCCCAGGATAGGTTGATTATTGGCTGCTCAACTACTATTTATCCTTCTTACTCATTCATAGAGTAACTGGCATAGAGGGGCAGCTCTCTGGAAAGGTTATGTTTGGAAAATATTCCGGCATTCCTCAGGTGTGAATAACATAATGAATATGTAACTATAAAGAGGTTATCTGCTCTGTTAAAACTGGTTTGAACAATTAAAGCTATGACATTCTACACCCAGTTCTCATGTCTTGCTATCATTCGTTGGTAATTAGAAGAGTAAAATGTTAGAGTAAGCCGAATCAGCGGGTGGTTGAAAAGCCCAAATCTAATTGACATTGCACCTGTCAAAACACAACTTTCTTACACGTTTGTACATCCCGCAGAAAAGAAAAACTTTTTGGAACGTTTGTATTATTCTGTATTTATTCACAATATTTCAGAGAGTTAATTTGATTTAAGGTCAACTTACAACGTGGTGACAAGAAAATAAGCTTTGCTGGAAACTTTTTATTGTTACCAGTTGAGTGAATTGCATGTTTGGGCTGTCTCTGTGCCCAGTTAACCTCTCTACAGCACAAGCCAAGCTGTGAATAAAGAAAAATAACAACAGTTTATCAGCAGGTACAATGCGAACACAGCATGTTCAGCAAGAAAGTTTTCCATTATACACACAGTGAGTAATAAGATATTTCTTCTTCGCCAAAGAAAAGTAAATGCTCTTATTCTTGACTGAAACTAGGGTATCTGGATTGAGGCCTCAGTGGGGCCATTAGTCTATCTAGGGTTATATTCCCCTTTCTCAGAACTATAAAAGTATTGGGACAAATTATTCAAGAATTTTATATTTTTAAAATGAAATGAAATTATATTTAACTTAAGCCACCATGACAGTTAAGTCGAATGAGTAGCAAATTTGTGCCTGTCAGAGGGTACTGTTACAAAGTGGCACAAATTCAGTTAGGGTAATTGTTGTATAAAGGTGTGAATTCACAACTACACAATAGATGGTTACTGTCACAGCTGCGACTTTACTATGGGAATATTTTCATAGTCACAACTTTACTATTGTCACGGTCATGGATTCGCTATGGAAATCCACTGTTTGAGAATTCAATAGTCATATTCTCACTTTAGTCAATAACCCCCTAAATCTGATAAATTTATACATTGATAAATAATTCTTTTGAATCTAAAAGTGAATCCCTGAATATAAGTGTGTTAGAAGTGGAAGCCAGGTACCAGTAAAGAAAAGCATAGAATTGAGATTAAAAAATAGATCAAAAATGAAAATAATGGGAATCAAAGAACCGAAATGTCACATCTAGGGTAAACAAAGAATAAGGGTGAAATTTAATCAAATCTAAAACACTTGATTTAAATGTCTTTTCTAGTTTAGTTGCCCGAGATCTGAGCTGTTTCTCGCAGAAAATATTGATCGATTTTTTTTGGTCGATATTTAAACGACCAAAAAAGAAACAGCTGAGGGAATAAACTCAAAAAAACTAAATCAGGACTTTTTGAGTTTATTAAATTTCGCCCGCAATTGCAAGTCTTAAATGGTAGCCTGAAAGTTTAACTTACAAGAAAAGACCACACCTAAATTTTAATGTCTAGAATGTCTATGGGCAATGGCACACATTTTGACTCTAGGAGATCCATCATAATCAATAGAGGATCACAGCAAAATGGCTATAACCCTTTAAAGATATGGCTTACCATAACAAAATGCCCTGTTCCACTTTTACACAGCCATGTCTAGAAAACTTGCCAGTAATTTTAACATTGTTTGCCAATTTTTTAATGATTTTCTATACATTTTTTTGCATCATCCAGAACTCTTTGCATCCTCTCCAACTTTGCATATTCAGAAAATATTATTTCTGTTGTGTGGCAAATTCACTTAAATTGTACAGACATTATTCTGCCTACATCCCCATCTGAGTTTCTGAATTCTTTTTCTCCTGCTACCCAGTCTGAAGTTTCTCAACTTCTCTCTACCTTCCATATCACTGCATGCTTGCTCAACCTTATGCCTTCTTCTTTAATTAAGTGCTGTGATTCTATCCTTGTGCTGGCCCTAATGAACCTATTCAACTCGTCCCTGTTCTCTGGAACTTTTCCTTCTTCATTTAAACAGGCCTGTATTAAACCCATCCTAAAAAAAGTTACACTGGACTCTGCATGCCTCGCTAACTACCACCCACATGTCTCTCTCTTGTCTCTGGCTTCTAAACATCTAGAACGTCTTGCCTGTACCCGCCTTTCTAACTATCTGCATGTGCACCATCTCCTGGACCCTCTGTAGTCTGTTTTTAGGCCAAGCCACTCTACAGAGACTGCTCTGTGTAAACTTGCAAATGATCTCCAGGTTGCCAAAGCCAATGGCCACTTTTTCTGTTTTAGTTCTCCTAGACTTATCCTCTGCATTTGACACTGTCGATCACTCCCTTCTTATTCAAATTATGCATGTGCTTGGGGTTTGTAATGAAGCTGCATCTTGGCTGGCTTCCTATCTTTATGATCATTCCTTTTTTGCCTTCCATGCTAATGACACCTCTTCTCTTGTCCCACTTCGGATGGGGGTGCCCCAAGGCTCTGTCCTTGGCTCCCTCCTGTTCTCTCTGTATACTCTTTCCTTGGATGATATCATCAATTCATTTTGTCTTCAGTATCAGTTGTATGCAGATGATACCCAAATTTACTTATCCCCTACTGAGCTCACACCTGAAATACAGACTCAAATGGATGACCTAGGGACCAGCTCAAATTAAATCTAGCTAAATGGATTGATTATCTTTCCACCTAAACCTGAACCTGCTCCTACCTTTTACAGTCTAGTGAATGATGCCATCATCAACCCTGTAATCTCTGTGCATTGTCTTGGGGTGACTTCTGACTCTGCTTATTTTCTTCTCTAAACATATCTCTACCACTGTTAAAACCTCTCAGTTTTTCTTTCACAACATTGTCAAAATCTGTCCCTTTCTCTCTCGCTCCACTGCTAACTCCCACATGCATGCTCTCATCCTATCCCACTTGGACTACTGAAATTTTCTTCTATCTTGCCTTCCAGCTTCTCACCTCTCCCCACTCCAGTCTATTCTAAATTCTGCTGCCAGAATTCTCTCCCTCTCTCCCCAGAGGAGACAACCTTTCCCCCAATCCTTTTCTGCTCCTTGGCTCCCCATAAGCAAATGAATCATTTACAGTGTTCTCCTTTTGAAATTTTAGGCACTTCACTCCACTGCCCCTCTCTACATTTCCTTACTCATATGCCCATACATTGCTCAACATCAACTGCGCTCCTCCCAAAGCAACCAACTTTGCATGCCACACACCAGTACACCAGTACTGCCCTTTCTCATCTTAAACCTTTTTCTCTTTCTCTTTATCCTCGCCATGAACGTTCTCTTTGCACTTTTAAAACCAAACTGAAGTCCTACCTTTTGGAGCACCTTAATTAGTTATTTATGATTAATATTTGTATTTATTGACCTGTGCATTGCATAATGTTTGTTTTTATTGACCTATGCTTCAGCACACTATTACAGCTCTTATTACCCTTCTATCTCTGTATGTAAGTCTTCCTCCCATTTAGATTGTAAGCTCTATGGGGTAGGGAACTCCAACCTCTTGTGTCAATCACAACCTACCACTTAAAGTGAAGTATCCTTGTGATATTATATTTGTATTGTATAATGCACTTTTCCCATGTCTGTATTATATTTGTATTGCTGAATTGAACAGTGCTGCGTAAATTTGTGGTGCTTTATAAATAACATTATGCATACATATATACAACATTACTCCAACCATGTATTTATGCAACATTTCTTGTCTATTTGTGGTGAATGTCACAACAATGTGGGTATTCATCATATGTCAGAGGGTCAATTTGCACCAGCAAATTATGCTGCCTCTTAGTATTCTGGCAACATTTCATTTTAAGAGGCTTAAAACATTTGAAATTCTACTTGGAAGATCATATTTTTACTGCAGTAAAGTATTGCATAGGAATAAATGCCATGCCAATCCAAATGGGAATTTTCTATTTTTGGTATTACTGGTCCTTTAACCAGAAAAAAAAGAGGAAAAAAAACACAGTACATAGCATCATAGACATCACCAGAAGTCAGTCTTGTTTCATTTGTAGGACTTTATTTAGTATGAGTTCATACTCTCTTAAAGTGCACCTGTCACATCAAAACACTAATACTAATTTAGGTTGTACTAATGAAATAAAAATTTTGTAAATATATATATATATATTAAAAAAATGTACCTTTAAACAGCATTTCTCTCTGTTATCTTCCCTATCAGCCTGACTTTTCTTTCCTGGTTTGGGTGATAATGATTGACATTATAGCTCCTTCAATCAGATCCCTGATAGATCGTGATTTTATCTGATTGGAGGAGCTATAATGTCAGTCATTATTTAACCACACCCACCCAACACTCGGGAAAGAAAAGGCAAGCTGACAGGGAAGATGACAGAGAGAAATGCTGTTTAAAGGTACATTTTTTTAAATACATATATATTTACAAAAACATTTATTTCATTAGTACAACCTAAATTAGTATGTGTATTGATGTGGCAAGGGCACTTTAAGTGTCCTGCAGTGTTCTCTTTGCTTCTACAGCAAAGAGAAGATTGATACCTTAGCCTACGATGGATACCCTATCCTTTAGGTAATCTTTTTGTATTTGTTTGTTGGACTTCTCTTTGTTCTTTCATATAAATCTTTGGGGTCCATCCAGAATAAGGATTGGATTGATCCACTTGAGATTGTATATACTGTCCCCTTTGCTCTTTGATTTGATTTGAAAAGTCCAGGATAAATTAATAAGACCAGGATAAATTAAAGCAAATTCAAGATTTATCTAGACTAATGTCTGGCAAACTTTTTAAAATCAATAGTAGGACTTTCCAGTGAAATTTGTCCCTGTTTTTATTATAGATTCACAAACCTGTATACATGGTCACAGTGACCAAGCACAGTTGAATTACATCACCTTCTCCCAGTGGTCCTTAGCAGTGTGCCTATTGATTTTTATAGGCGGGAGTTCTGTCAGGATTGGAAAGCTGTTTAGTTAAAAGATTGATTTATTCCTCTTAAAAGGATTTTGGATCCCAATAAACTGAAGGTCATTGCATTTCAATCTATTTTCTAGATCTTCCTATTTAGCTTCTATTAAAGTGGATTTATCTAAAAGATCTCTAATGTAAGACATGAAGACATGGCCACTTAAAAGTAGTCATGCATTATAAAAATTCTTTTCTCAGCCTCTTTAATCTGATCTGCTTGAGAAGTGAGTTGGTCTCTGAGTGTCTAATCTAATTTCTTTTGTAATTTATCAGCAGCCCTATCTATGAATTTTTCAGTTTTAGGGATTAGAACCTTACCTACTTTGACTGCAAGTTGTTTGTAGTTGATTTTGCAAACTGTGGATACAGTTTTGTAATACTTTTTTTTTTGTTATCATCGTAGAGCAGAAGTATAGCAGTGAGTATCAGCAATGGACCAGGAAGACCAGAAAAAGAGAGAATCCCATTTGGGTTGGATTAATATATATTCTTACTCATGAAAATGTTATTTAAATTCCTGATTTCTATTGATTTTCATTTGCTTTTCCTCTTTCATGTTTGCAGTCATCTTTTATCTGTTAAGTAAACAAATTGCTGGTTCTTTCCATTATTTTCTATGGAACTGCAGATAACACATTTTCACAAAGTCCCGAACTTATAAAAAATGTCTGCAACCAGCGTTAAGAACATCAAATGACAATAACAAAATTAGGAATTTATTGGGACATTTTCATTCTTACTGATTAGGAATAACTGGTATGCCAATACAAATGGCAGTTTTATTTTTCTGGTTTTATTGGTTATTTAAAGGTGGGATAGTAGATGAGTGAAAGAATTTATTGTAAAACTCATGGGAGCACCAATATCTGCATGGATTTTATCATGCCACAAAAACAGGAAGCAGTAATCCAATTCTGATATTTAAGTACATTTTCTGCAAAATTTAATAAACTAGAAAAGACCCAATTAAGTCTTTTTTAGTTTATCCCGTGAGATCTTGAGTTGATCCTGAGAGATTATCGCTTGAGTTTTTCAATTGAATTTTTTGATGGTAAGGTAGCCACACTACTAATGTAAAGTATGGCTAACTTTCTATCGGAAAAGCCGATCAAAAAACCAGAGCGATAATCTCAAAGGATCAACAAGAGATCTCATGGGATAAACTTGAAAAGACTGAGATCAATCTTTTCAACTTTAATAGCTTCCACTCAATCTGAGTTAGGCCTATAAGAAATGCAAACATGTTTGTCTTTATTTGAACAATGCAAAAAAAAATTCGGCTGTATACATTTTTATTAATAGGAATGAGTTATGCATTCTCAGAACTGTTCTACTGACCCAGGGCAGTTAGCAATTCTGTAAACACTGCTGTTGTGTTATCACTTTATGAAAAAGATAAATGAAAAGGCTGGTTTCAAATGGGATTCCTTTGGAACTCTTTGAAAAAGTTGGTTCACAGTGGAGAGGAAAACCTTCTGATGATAAGCCTTCCTGTATGTGCATAACTTCTGCAATGCTGGGAGAAAGATAAATGGTGGAGTCATTTAAAGAGTGGAGGAAGAGATACTTGGCAATGTAAACTAAATTATTTTAAGGACTAGATTCACAAACTGGTTACAAGCTATGAAAGTATGTTGGAACCCTGAACTCTCCAATAACAGTTCATCTAGAAACATGTTTATGATATTTAATTAACGAATCTGGACTTGCACTTGATGAATAGGCAAAGGAAAGGAATATGCTGCAGTTCCTCTGTTCTCCTCTAGGGCATACACAACAGAATACCAGGCAGAAGGTTCTGCTCTTTCCTTATAATGGGAAAAAAGGTTACAAATTGTGACATACGTTCAAAATATTCTAAGTATACTTCCTGATAAAGCCTGTAAGAAAGGGAAATGTGTTGGAGTAGTGATTATAATAATGATAAGCGGATTTTACACAAGTTATATGTGAGTGTATTTCTTTTTCATTTGTTCTGCATTATAATAAACCTACTACGCTATAGATACTGTTTTTTCCTTCTCTCCTTTCTGAAGTATCTAAGGGTTCCCAGGATTTGAACGGATATTATTGAGGAACTAACTTGCAAGAATTGGATTGTGAGTGCTATTTTTTCTGTGTCACAGTTTGTAAGACTTTATTTTTCTATAAAAAAGGGAAGAGTGTCTCCTGCCTGGTAGTCTGATGTTTTTTATATTGACCAGCCAGAGACGAAACAGAGATGATACTGATGTCTTGTATGTACAGAACATGTCTCCTGAGCTGCTTGGAGAAAAATAAATGGCTGTTGTCACACATTGACACTGGGGGGAGTAATTGCCCCATAGGCTGAGGCATATAAACTACAGGGGTTTGAAGTTGGGAAACTTATTAATGTAAGCATGTTTTTTTTTAGGACCAGATTCAAAAACTGGTTACAAGATGTCAAAGATTTTTGGAACCATAAAGAGAAAAATGGTTTACTCATCTCTAGCTATAAAAGATGCCAATTCTAGCGAACAGCAAAAGCTGAATAGACTGTGTTGTCAATTACCGTTCTACAAATACAGTAACACAATGCCTAAAATACACAATTACAGAAAACGCAGTTTAAGAATAGACTCTCTCTATAATTTATATTAGTATATAGCACTAAAATATTCATTGTGCTTTACAGAGACATTTAACATTCACATCAGTCGTAGACCCAGTCAACCTTGAAGTTTAATTCCTTGCTGTGCACAAACAGGCTCGCAAATGAAATCAATTTGTTCAGAAGCTGGCTTACCAGTATATTTTTCTAATATGGAACAAAACCCAGAATACTTGAAGGAAACACACAAACACAAACTTTATAAATATGGTGTTCTGGGAGGAACTGAATTCAGATTACAGGACCATAATGCTCACCACTTACTGTTACGGTTAGTATATAATTAGTATTGGTGTTGGGAGCTTTGGCTTGACCCTCATACATTAATTGAGCCAACATGTTAATCATAATTGGGCACCACTAGTTTAATACAATCATTAGCAAACAATATCAGGCTACAGTTCGGCAAAGCTATTTAGCTGACATTTTTAATACAGCAAACAGTAAATAATGATTCTAATTATGTACATTGCAATAGTAATTACATACACAACTCTTTACTGCCAGAATAACTAACAGCAAAATTCTTTATTCGTGGTTGCATTATAATGAAGAATGTAACATCAGGTTATTTCTCAGTGCTTAATAACTAAAGACATCGGCATATTTTTAAAGTAAGGGTGTTACATACCTTAACCTCGATCCAGCAGATCCTCTCTATTCACCGGTCTCCCATGCCCTCCGTTCAGCGATGCTCTGTGCGAGGGAGGCTCCTTAGACTCCACGCCTCAGGTGAACCTGTGTCAGCCCACGTGGTGATAAGAAGATCCACAGATAACCATGACAACAGAATTTGTTTACATACTACTTAAATACATAGAAAAGTAAACTATTTTACATAAGGTGTAAGGAAACAGGAAGAATGAGAGTGGTGGATAGGAAGAAGGAAGTAGAGAAGTGCTTAAAATAACAATGTTCGATTTACATTTAAATGGGGTATATTTATAAAAGTTGAAAAGTTTTCCCACCTGTAAAAGCTAGTCAAATATCAGTTATGTATAGTGATATTGTAGTTTTAGCCTGTTTATAATGCTATTAAGTCAAATTTTATAGCACAAAAGGCTATACCTGATTTTAGGTTAAATGGCTACTATTTACAGCAACTAAGTAGCTTTGACCTGTAGTGCTATTTTAACTTCTGGTGCTACTATCTTATGGCTGCCATATTGGATCTTCTTTAATATCCTAATGAACCCTGACTCATCATCACACATATTATTTGACTGGTTAAGTAATGTCACATGGTACATTAAATTGTGAATATCAATGAGGCATACAATCAGTGTTGGTTTTCACAAATGCTCTGTAAGAAGTTAATGCCTAGGACAACAGCTTTCTCAGCAGAAGGTGAAGATGAACTGCTGCTGAGAAAGATGCCATGAACATGTGAAATAGTATACACAGAAGAAGCATACATATTTGCAAGTAGGTGGTTTAGAAGGGAAAGATTGTGGGATTATTGTGTTGCTGGCATGTACACTAAATGAACAAATGTGCTTTATTAGGAGACTTAGTTTGTTCTTTAATACATTCCACTGGATGGACATTATATGGATCAAAAAGCTTCCTTAATTTCTCCCAAAATTCAGTTTGACAATACGTTAAGCACTTGCATCAAGATGACAACATATTTCATGCTTATAGTCATAGTTTCACACTGTCTTATTAATAACAGAGTTCTCTATTATCATTCATTACCTATGTGAGGGTATAGTGTCTGAGGGGGAGATATTTTGTCCTTATAATGAGAACCTATCACTGGAGGTCAGTCCAGGTTTTATAGATCACCCCAGCTGCAGACTAGAGCTTAGTATAAAAGGCAGCTGGGAAAGCCAGTTGCAGGTGGTTGGTAAACTGGGAATCTGTTTGTGTGGCTGAGAATCTGTGTGAGAGAAACAGGCACCTGTGGTTAAAGATCCTGTTATAAGACTGGCTGTACAATACATGGAAATCCCAAAGAGATAACCCCGGAGAAGGAAAGATATTCTCTATTTGTCTTCTACCCAGATCTGTAGGAGTTGCAGTTATCCACTGTTTTGCTGTTTAGTGACCAAGTATTTGCACTCTGAAAGTTGTGTTTGAATTTGCTTTGTTTTGCCAAGAAAGGCAGTGTTTAAGTTAATTTTTTGGAAATAAATGCTGAATTTTTAAGAAACTCATGGTTTTCTGTATTCTAATCACTAAAGACTGCACCAGTATTTGAGTGATTCCCTACACCTTCCACAGATCAAATCGAGATAGAATTTTTGATAATTTTCAAAATTTTTTAATTTAATTTTCCAGTTAAAAACTGCCTTTACGACTTTGATAAATTTCGCCCATATATGACTCTTTTACCCCTACCTCCTCTTGTAACTGTCATAAAACTCTCTACTTTAACCACACCCAAACACATTTTAACAACTGATTAAATGCTCTTTGGAACTAACCTCTTATTTTGGAACCTATCAACCTGCAGTATGAGACTGTATTCTCTGCCTTGCTAATAAAGTATAGCATATTTGATTTGACCTCTAATTGACTAAACTAGAACCTAAGTAAAATATACTATAAAGCCAAAAAGACTTAATCCCATTTTTTACCATTTTTTTCCAGTTTGTAGCTCTTTCTTTAACACATTTAAAAAGACACAAAAGGCCTAGAAAGAAAGCTTCTACATAGGTTAATCTATCTTAGAATTGCCTAATTATCCAGACTCCAATGGAATTTTATTTTAACCCACCCTAACAGGGATGTAGATCCAATTGAAGATCAGTGTCTCACTGTCTCCAGTAATTCTTTGTTAGGTAAATAAAAATCTAGTATTTCTTGATATATTTATACCAGTTACAAATTACTTGTGGTTTATTTCTCCCGAATGACTTCAAATCAATATGGAATGAGAGAAGGTGGCATGCCCTTATCATAATATTAATAATAAAAATGATAATAATATTTATCATTTCCATTAGTTCAAATATATCTATTAGATCATATTTACAAAATGACAACATTTTCTTCAGGGCAGAATACACACACATTAGTGAAATACAAATCTCAGCAAATCTAAAACAAAAGAGGTCACAGAGTCATGATCAGAAGAGCTTGCAATCTAGAAGTCTATGCAAGCATCTGTTTCTTCCTCAAGGCTTGATACTTTTGCATTCTAAGCCAAAAAAAAAAAAAAAGAAAGAAAACTACATAGATCCATTTCAGTCCTGTACAATTCATCTCTTGACATCTCTAGAGAACTATTTGAGGTCTGTGCTTTATCGTTCCTCACATTTACAGTATAAGGAAATAGGAACTGAGTATAATGTTTCCAGATATTATAAAAGGTTACTGTTTATCTGTAATAGTGTTAGAATTCCTGTACAAGCATTTTAGATCTATATAAAAAGGGAAGGATCTAATGATTTTTACTTTAATGGGTTATATCTATGATTATGTAAACCATTTCAGTCTTGGCTGACTGTCTTTTATTGTATAAATGTCATATACATAGCTATTTATATTGTCTGATTTACTTGAACCTGTAGCATTTACTGTTATTTTAGAATTGGCCAATGCATTGGTAGTAATATTTGACAAGGGGTTATTATCTGTTTTTTAATGCCTCAGTAACTTACAGACTGAGAATGAGTGCAATCATTTATTTAAAGTTTCCATTATTTGTTAAGTGCTAACGTTGAAGCACTATTTAATATTAGTAATAAGTTACTTTAAAAATAAAAAATCTCTCCCCTGTAAGGTTTAGGAGCCAACTGGTGAAAATTCAAAAGACAAGTAACGTAAAGTAATACAATTTTTATTTATTTTTTAATTGAGACTTGTAAGGTATCCACTTCAGTTTCACCCATTTTCTGAATATATAAAATAATAACGTGTAACACAGAGGGGGATCATTCATTAAAGTGTGAAATGTCAGTATTCGCATCCTTTTCTGACTTCTTCAACCCCTGCTTATTCAATCATCTCAGTGATGCGGTGAATTTGTGACCAATTCTGACGCTTACTCCAGTCGCGGACTTATGGAGCCCTTCGCATCAATTTGCATGCACGTGCACAGGTAATTCGGATATTCAACATGGGAGGGTGTCTGTCAAAGGAGAGGATTCTGTGAAGTGAATTTGCGTTTTCCTGATTGTAATGACAGGAACAGATGCAAAGTCACTATGCTAGGTGAATTCACACTTTAATGAATGACCCCCAGAGAGATGGGTGGAAAGGTCGAATCTTTATCTTTCAATGTTACTTAACAATCAACTTGTATTAAAAACTTTCATTTTGAAAGCTTAACCACGCCCTTTACTAAATTGAGGAACTCCATCATTTTGCCCCATAATACCATTCTTTAATTGCTAAGGTTGGGGAAAATCTTAGCAGGGCAGCCAAATATACACAATTTTGGGACTTGGCCTGTCTTGTCTAGCATAAGTGATGCTTTTGGGAATCAGCTGGACAAGGAGACCCTGTCAGAAAACATGGTGAGGGATAGGTCATCATAGATAAGGGAAATTACTGCCCCTTATGTAATAGTTGATGTGAATAATTCTGCTGCTTCTTTTAAGGTGTTATGTTTGATTGTAGAAGCTAGATAGTTCATAGTCTGACTAACATGTAGCATCACAGTTAGCCACCCCCAAAACCTTTCTGACCAATAAAGAGAAGCTTTCCAATGCTACAGGTTTCTTAGGGTATGGTCTGTCCCAGACATTGCAGTGACATTGCAAACATTATCATACTGAGTTACAAGATGGATACTAATAAATTCTTGGTGGAAATACTATATATGGAGAATGTATTGGAACAAAAAGAATACTTACAATAACTTTATGTTATTAACTACAACACATCTTGTGTTGAGCCCCATTTTTCAGGTTTCTGGGCACCAACTTCTACTGATGGTGGCCCTGAGTCGTGGTCATTCTCTTTTTGATATATGGAATAAAGCCAACTCTAAATGGTGCAATTCCAGATCTATCTTTTGGTGCATGTTTTTGTGTCAACATAACTTTATTTCTGTGTTGTCCTATTTTTAAGTCCATCTGAAAAAAACTATATCCCTTGTATCTGGTTCAAAATACTAAAGGTGTATCATTAACAAACCTTGCACAACTTTGCTTTTTTCTGCCACGGAACATTCTGTACAAAGACCTAAATTATCAATGCCCTCCCTCTTCCCTACTTGACATTTCATCACAATGTAAAGGCTGGTACAGACTGATAAAGAGGAGAAGGAGGTAGCAGCACATCGGATAATGAATGGCAATTACATACAGACCCTAAGGAGCAGAGTCTACAACTACACTGGTATTCACCTAGAGCCCCCGCAAGGAGGTTAGGGCTTAGCTGCAGAATAACCTATGTCACGGCCCCTAGGGCTGTAGCCAGACAATGAACTGGAGAACTTGGTCAGAGATAATCTGGAGGACAGAGCTGGAAGCAACAATCATAGTCAAGGTTCAAGCAGAGAGTCAGGGCAGGCAGCAAACAAGACAAGTCAAAGTCCAAAGCAGAGGATCAAGGCAGGTAACAAACAAAGGGAGTCAGAAAACAGGAACAGGTCTTAGCCAGAACTTTAATTATAACTATAGAATACACCCAGCACCAACAGGAGTAGCTATATTCGGGCGCCGATGCTACCGACAGGCTCCTTTATATAGGAAGGGAGTCTGTCATGTGACCACGCTGAGCTGCCAAATGCCTGCCCATGATGTCAGCATGCACAAACGATGGAAGAGAAATGACACGTCTGGCACTGCAAGGAGAGTGGCACTGGAGCGAACGAGTCAGGTAAGTCAAACTCCTCACACACAAATTCCATGATCAATAGTAAATGTACCCAACATTATCCCTACATTCTAATGAACAGTTGAAATGTTAGCATTAGTAAAAATAAAGAAAAGGGGGAACTATTCAAAGGCAGATGACCTAGAACTGGTAAATCCATTAGGGCACAAATAGATCTACCAGTTCTAGGTCAGCTGCCTTTAAATAATACACTCACTGAAAATTAAGTAACTTTCCAAATTCATTTTAATGAAATAGGATTCCATTACGACCTGAAAAATGTAAGGTTACCAAACAATCAACAGCCTTATTCACCATTGTGCGAAGTAAGCCACGAAGCCTTCGGCTCACTTCGCAAATGGTATTATGCGCCCGCTGATGTCCTGAATGCGGACATCAGCGAGCGCATTAAAGGGATTCCAGTCCCGGCAAGGAGATTCGAGTGCTCTCGCCGAGACTGAAATTCCTTTAATGCGCTCGCTGATGTCCACGGGCAGGACATCAGCGGGCGCATAATACCATGTGCGAAGTGAGCCGAAGGCTTCGCGGCTTACTTCGCACAATGGTGAATTAGGCTGCAAGTATAAGAATGCAGGTGGTCCACACATTATAGGATAACTTAGGAAGAAGGTTCAAATGATGTCATTATTAAGCCTGGAAAGGTCATTTTCACTGGCAGTAGCTTGAATTATCTAAGCTAATGTTAGCATTTAAGAACAGTTGCCAGGTTCTTCTGGTTTATAAAGCCCCCTGCATTATCATTTTTTGGCTTTTGAATGCTTCAGAATTCAACTGTCAAAATAATTAGACTTTTGCTACTTTCAAAATTAAATTATAACAAAGAGTACATGTTAACTATCATACCGCGTGTCTGTAGTTTAAGCTTTGTCTCTTAAGCCTTCTTGTTCTTAAATTCTGCAATTGCAAAAATTGGCACATGCAGTAGAACTACAAGCCTATGTACTTATTTTTACTGCATTTCTATTGAATGCAAGGGTAGCTCAGTTAGAATTCAGTCTCCTAGCTACATCATTTACTGGTGTTTATACAGAGCTACTTGCCTGATTGCATAAGTGAACCTGAAATGCCTCATTCCAGATAGAAATGCCATTCCCTGGATAGTATTAGCAACACTTCGGTTTTATGGAAGTATTCCACAGTGATTACACAAACAAATTGGTGTGATTTTTAGCTTGAATGGGTCATTAGATTTTTTTTACTTAGAATGTTTACTAACTTGTTTCCATCAGATTAGGATGATTGGCTTTTGCCTCTTGGGCAATGTGCAGAACTGGATGGACTTGTGCCTTTCTTTTGGCCTTATGAATTATGATACTATGTTAAGAACATAGGTATATTACATTGCACATGGAGTTATTACTTGGTTGCGAATGTATTTAAAGCAACCAACGTTGAGAGCCTCTCAACATGAATACAGCCTGGCATTACTTCTATTTGATTTCACTTCCTTAACCCCCTCATATCTGCAATTATTTTTGTTCCTGTTACCCTTTAACTGTATTGTGCTGGGTTTGGTGCAAGACTAACTACTGGTCATCTACTGAAATCAACAGAACTTTGGTTGTAGGTAGCCTTTAGCATCACAGTTTCATAAATAAGGCTAAACTCAGATATCTATTCAGTAGTGTTAGCAACACTATTATTGATCAGTGTTTCAGGACACTATTTTAGCTCTTATTACCCCTTTATCTGTGTTTGTAAGTTTTTCTCCCATTTAGATTATAAGCTCTATGGGGCAGAGACTTCCAGCCTCTTATGTCAACCAACCTGGCACTTAAAGTGAAGTATCCTTGTGATATTTTACTTGTATTGTATAATGCACTTTTCCCATATCTGTACTATATTTGTATTGCTGAATTGTACAGAGCTGTGTAAATTTGTGGTGCTGTATAAATAAAGTTATACATACCTACACTAAAATTTCAACAGCAAATGTCCCAACAATATAAACTCCAAAAGAAAACAGGAAATATTTAATCATCAACAAGACAATCTATTTATAGAAAAATATACTGAATTCTTGGGTAAGGGGGTTATGCAGCCTGCAAAAATAGACCTGAGATGTACTAATATATATGAATAGCATTGGAAGAGTAAAGCTTTGCAGAGATAAGAATCATTGTGAGTAAGACACTTATTGATGATTAAAATCTTAGTGAGTCGGTACTCCTGCTATACCAGTGAAGAGGTCGTTAACTTAAAATAAAAAAAAACCACATTATTTGGAATGGTTTGTCAGTTATTTCTATGTAGTCCTTGTAAGAATGGCATCATAGAGGTTGAATTTGTGATTTATTTATTGTTTGGTGCTTTTCCTCTTGTTACTGGTCGCAGTCATCTTTCTGGGGAACTTCCTGAATATACATTTTCTAATATTCCATGGAAAACAATTTGATAGAGCAGGATTCGTTACCGTAACTGATAAAATATGGCAGCAAGCAAGAAAGATGGTAAAGCAAACACAAATAAAATCCAAGCCAGGAATTTATATTTAAAGATAACCTTTTTATGAATAAGATTTAGTAGTTACTTTCAACTACTAGTAATAGTGGTCTTTTCAATGCATTTAGCAGAGGTCTGGGTCAGAAAGTACCATCATTGATTCTAAACATTTATTAGTTGATACAATACAAATGGTTGTTTCTGTATTTATAATGTATTAGTTTGATTAAAGAACAATCTCTGCTATCCAAATCACAGAGCCCAACACAACTTGACAAATCCGGCTACTTTAACATGTTTTAACATCCCTATTTACACTGCAAACTACAGTTACACAACTCAGTGCCCAATAGGCCATTAGTTTAATTGCCCCTAGTTTACTAAGCTGATGTTCCATTCCATAGCATGCTCCATTGTTGTCATCCCTGGGTGAGGATTAAATCTAATTCATATCTTAGCTGCTACCTTGAGCATTAAGTAGTAAGAATGGTCCTTGGAATAAACATATAGCTGTAAATTGGGCAAAAGAGGAATACTAGTGTTGCTTTAGTGTTATATGCATGTGTACACAGTGGTCTGTGACATACTATTATGATTTCTTTTTATTTAGCAAAAATAGTATCCCTTTTGTCAGGGATTTTTGGATCTGCCACTAGTAAAGTTTTTAGCCAACCAAATAATTTGCTGTTGAACAATTTTCTCACTCCCAGTTTGTTAAAGTAAGGCCCACTTCACAAGCGCCTCCATAATGTTAAAGGAGAGCTGCAAACCACATAGAGGGCTTTAAGCCTTATGAAATGGAAATGTACACAGATGTAGTAACCCTTAAACTAGCTAATTTATCTCTCTCATAAATTCAACTTTCGCTATAGCATACAATGTAGAAATAACTGCCATAGTAAGCCAAATGGGATATTTTTTGGGTCTTTTAGGAGATATCGCAGTGAAACTTAAATCATTGCCTAATTAAATGGATGATGATGTTATTAGACAATAACATGCTCTTGCAATGATGTCATTTATACATGTCACATTTTCATGAAAAGTATCCCTTCTCCCCATACATTCTAACAATACTTGAAATCAAAGATAGTATATATATAAAAAAATCATTGATAAATATCATCATCAGTGGAGGTTTGTTGTAGGCACTTAGGGGGTTATTAGCTGAAGTGATAATTCAACTGTCGAATTCTCAAACAGCGGATTCCCATAGCAAAACCAACAACACGAAAATTTTAAAGTTGTGACCATGACAATATGCAATAGTAAAGTTGCGACTGTGACAATATGCCCATAGTAAAATTGTGACTATTGGGACTGTGTTTAGCTGGTGAATTCACACACAACAATTCGGGGGCTATTGGCTAAAGTCCGAATTGATGTGTAAAGGATGTGAATTTGAAAGCTAAAAATGGTCGCAATAGACTGCTACTGTGGCAGTTGCGTCTTTATAATGAGAGTATTGTCGCAGCTGTGATTTTACTATGGAAATATTGTCACAGTCACAACTCTAAAATTGTCATGACTTTATAATGGGAAAATTGTCATGGTCTTCCTATGAGAATCTGATGCTTGGGAATTCACCAGTTGAATTCTCACTTTAGCCAATAACCCCCTCAGACTTTAGCCAATAACCCCCTCGGACTTTAGCCAATAACCCCCTCGGACTTTAGCCAATAACCCCTTCGGACTTTAGCCAATAACCCCTTCGGACTTTAGTCAATAACCCCCTTGAACTTTAGCCAATAACCCCCTCGGACTTTAGCCAATAACCCCCTCAGACTTTAGCCAACAACCCTCTAAATGTACCTAATTTTGCAGTTTCATTAAATCCTCAAATAATTACAAATTGCCAAAGCTCTTGTGATGACTGAGAATGTCAAGAAATAAACACATAGAAGATATGCTGATCAATATTTCATACCCAGCAAACTAAAATGAAAGAAAAGGTTAATATATTCTTTCCTGTGCAAACATTTACTGATACAATGAAATTACCAATGATACCAATTCATAATACGAAGTTTGCAGTGATGGAACTTGAAATGAGTTTTGACATTTTATTTTGCATTATTATTCAGTCTCCATTCTATCCATATTGCGAGATTGCACATTATCTATATCTATCTATCTATCTATCTATCTATCTATCTATCTATCTATCTATCTAT
>WMED01000989.1:0-18979 GCA_019650415.1 Pipa parva
ACATAAGCACAGAAATTTGAATGATAATGTGACAGCCTTCAATCAATCCATTTAAATATAGGTTGTATGTTGTAGGGAGGAAGATCCTTTTTTCTTACCTATAGTCTTTGAGACTGAAACGCTTATTGTCATTGTTTATCTGGTGAGCATATATTTTTGCTCTTTGTGTGCACTTTTTGGTGTTTTGCACAGTGTGCTATTTTTACACGTTACTCATTTCCACACACGCTTTCTCAAACTGGAATGTTTGGGTTTTCTGTATTACTTACAAAGTTACAATTAATAAGGCACTATATAGTGCTTTATATTTGCACTTCCTTTCACAGATATATAGTTCCTGTTTTCTCTACTAGACAAGTTACATTGATTATCCAGCAGTGTGGACCATATTCCCAAATTTCAGTGATTCCATCAATACCATATTGTCATCAAATGATTTTGGCCTTTTTGGTAGCTGCAGCTTAGTTGGATCTACTTAGGAGGTCCAACTGCTTGCAGGTATCCCATTGTATTCTTATTCAAACAAATTCATTGCATAGTTTGATTGTATAACATATAAAACAACGGAATGCCTTTTCATTAATAGTACAGTAAAACCAAAAAATAAAACTGTTTGAATCGCATTTATATTTGCTATAAATTCAATCTGTAAATTGAAAACAAAACTAATTGCTGTTATCAAACTGCGCAACTCAATGTGGATCATATAACATGTGATAAATGAAAATCTCAATTATGTTGTGTAAACAAATTATGAAATAAAAAATGTCAACAGATAAAGTCACTTCCAAATGCAAGCTTCTTCAAAGGGAAAAAACAATCGGAACTTGATGTTGTAACACGTAGCACTTGCTACCTAAGGAAGAAGCGCAAATGGCAAAAAAAGCACTATATAGTCCATTAAAAGATAAACTTCAATAGATATAGTTAGACCCAAACATCCAATTACAATAGTGGAGTGTATCCAACAGTGCTTAATTGTGTAGAAAAATGAAAACCAGGACAAGAGTGATACAATCTGAGTGCAAATCCACACCATCCAACTTATGTGCTTACCAGAGCACTTATGGGTTAAAGCCTTGAATTATTGATGAAATCAACAGCCAGGAAGTATTTCTCCCAATCGCATGAAAACAACCAAAACAAAGTCACAGATGATAAATCAATGTGAAGGGTAGTACCTCTTTATATCTCCGATTCAGATCCCACCATTTGCACAATCCAATGATTAGATGAGAAAAAAGCGCTCATAGTATAAAATCATTTATAAATTTATTAAATGTAAAATTGAGATTATACTCACAAAATAATATCTTTTTTAAAAGCGTGTGAAAAGGTAAATAGTGTAAGATGGCGTAATCCTACGCGTTTCGTTGCTTCAGAGTGCAACTTCCTCAGGGAACCATCAGGGAACCTCAGGGTTCCTCAGGGAACCATCAGCCTACTCATGCGATTGGGAGAAATACTTCCTGGCTGTTGATTTCATCAATAATTCAAGGCTTTAACCCATAAGTGCTCTGGTAAGCATATAAGTTGGATGGTGTGGATTTTCACTCAGATTGTATCACTCTTGTCGTGGTTTTCATTTGGATACACTCCACTATTGTAATTGGACGTTTGGGTCTAACTATATCTATTGAAGTTTATGTTTTAATGCACTATATAGTGCTTTTTTTGTCATTTGCGCTTCTTCCTTAGGTAGCAAGTGCTACGTGTTACAAATTCAATCTGTGCTTCCAGAAATTCTAAATTGTATCTAAATAAATAGGGCTTTAGGCACCACTTCCTGTATATGTATTATCTAAAGCACTATAGAAAACAATAAGACTAAGCTTATGTCTGTATAACAATGTGGCTGCTACTTCTAACAGTTCAAAAAATCCAGATTGTCAGGGTGCAAAAAAAGACAGGCTTGTATAAAAATCCAAATAAAAACTAATGTTGGAATGCACTCCTAGGCCTTCATTATAAGAAATAAATGTATTATCAATGGCATTAAAAGCCATATATTGTTAATGGTCAGTTTTTCGGCCCTCTCTCTCAGACCTTTTTCAAAACCAGAAAAAGAAGTGAAAACGTTTAGAAGCAGCTTTATATAAAGATACACTTACCACATGTCTGCTGGTGACTCATGCATTGGATAGACACATCTCCCAGAAGCAGTAAACAAGTCCCTGTGATCACATAATATTTTATTTAACATGCAATGATGAAACGTCCACCACAATGCCAATGTTAAATTCTGATAAAAGTGGGAGGAGCAAACTATATGTAACTAAACAAACAAACATATATTAATGGCTTCAGCAGCGGCTCTCACATAGACCAATGTAGCTGTAAACCTAAACGCTAAAACAGTGAGCGCAATGAAGGCAAATTCCTATTTGAATGAAGTACTAATATGCCAAGTGCTATATCATACCGGCAGTGCTTCTCCCTACCTGCTTTCTATAGTATAACATATGTAAGGAAATATATATATGAAATAAGAAAAAAATCACAAGCACGCAATTTTTCTTTCTATTTTCTTTTTTGACGTACAACATGGTTGCTTTTTCTACTGCACCCGGGCAAGAAACTTTGAGAGGTTGGGTAGATTCTTTTGGTTCCTATATATGTTTTAAAAATCCTTTGAGGTCCATGCTCTGAGCCTCACTTTAAGGGGGGAATTCAGGATAGTGGGAAGTGAGGTGTGGAGTGTTCGCCTCACTTCAGACTGACTGAGATGCGCTCGCTGATGTCCTGCACGCAGACATCAGCGAGTGCTAGGGATTCCAGTCTTGGCGAGGCAACTCTTTTGCTCTCGCCGAGACTGTAATCCCTTTAATGCGCTCGCTGATGTCTGCGTGCAGGACATCAGCGAGCGCGGATCAGTCAGTCCGAAGTGAGGCGAACACTCCGCAGCTCACTTCGGACTATCCTGAATTCCCCCCTTAGGCGGGCTAGTGAGGAGCCACATAAACACTAAAAGGGGAACTGTGGTGTTCATCTTTCTTCATTATCATATTCACTCATGTAAAGCTTAATATAAACCACATAGATCTTGTGCTCCACTCTGGTATATTTCTAGGCTCTATCTGGCATCTGCATTTACCCACTTACATATCAGAGGGATAGGCCACTGCTGAACACCAACATGTCTGATTTGTATTGCTTTATATTTGTTTTTCTCTTTCATGGTTGCAGGTATATTTAATTTTGGACACTAACACCAGAAACGGAAATGTGGCTTGTGGATTGGCATGGCAGTTATTTCTACGCTAAAAAAATGCCATCTTGGAAATGCCATTTTATTGGGTTTGCATGGCTGCAGTCACATATTTTTACATGGGGATTTCTAGGGCAATTCATAAATATGTTTTTCTAGAAGGTTCATTAGAAAACAATGGGACAAAGATGGGGTTTGTTTACTCAACAAATAAAAGATGGCTGTGACCATGAATAAAAACAAAACACACAAACAAATAAAAATCAGGAATTGGAATGTAAATTCAGAGACAATGTAAATGTACTGTGTATGAACAAACCAAATGGGTTGCGGTAAATTGTTTTGTTATCATTCATTATCCATTTGGGTAGAGAGACTTACTCTGTTCATTGGTTTTTGTGGAACGTTAGATAATATAAAGAAGTGCCCCAGAATGCCTAGTTAATTAAAGGTGGATGCTGCCATCAATAAGAACAACACAATAAAAAAAAAATCTGCAATTCCACTTTCAAGATGACATTTTTTGATGCATTTGTATAATTTATTTGCCAATCCAAATGGCAACTTTCTTTTTCTGTCATTAGTGGCCCCTAAAATCAGTCCAATTATCCTTCTGTACTATAGGCCTGGAAAATTGACCTATAGCCATATGTGTCTACAACAGCTTATTTGGAGACATGTATGGGTCACCAATGCATACTAGGTTAGTGACACTCAAAGGAGGCCATCTACCATTGGAGCAAGATGGTTCTTTATAAAGTTTCCAGAGTCACCAACAAATCTCCACAAGAAATTTCCCATACTCTACCTACTGGAGCCCATTACCCAGCATGGTGCATAGAGCCGTAAGCTCTACTCTCTGACCGGGTTATCTCCTCCCACCCCCCACTCTAAGGTTTCTCCACATTGCATCTTAACCATCACTGACAATATAAGTTTCTTGATGCAGACGCCCTATACTTTCTCTATTAGAAACATCTACAAACTTGCAACTTGTAGCATTTTTTCTCCCTGTGTGCTTCTGTTTTCATTTCAGTGAAATTAGTGTTTTTGTTAGTTTAAGCACTATTTAACTATGAATCTGCATGATCTGATCCGTTAGTGAATGAACCTATTCTGCGTTCATATCATCATTAAAGGAGCTGATGGAAGAATTGTGTGGAACTGAACCATCTGTGGATAGAACCTGTACAAACCCTCAGAAGGGAAGTGATTTTCACTTCCGGAGATTCTATGTGAAAGCTAAGGCTACACCTGACTGACAAATCCCAAACATAATGGGCTACTACTGCAATTACTTTGGAAAAAAAGATAAAACATTATATAATGTAGAAAGTCCACTGAGTGAAACTGATGTGGGTGAACCACTTAGCTTTATTACATAAGCAGTGGCCTGGTGGACAATATTATGGGGCTTCCTCTTTAAATATTCTAGTAAACACAAAAATTCAATAACATTCTCAGAGCTTTCTCCATTCAGGATGGACAATGTACTCTGCTCTGTATGAACAAGATGGCTGCCATTTGTCATTCAGTTCTTGCAGGTGGGGCGCTGTGGACAAGGTGCTGAACAGTTTCTCCACAGAGGCAATTTCTGTAACAAACAGATATGTTTATATTAAAGATAGTAGAAGATGCTGTGTGTGTCAGAAGTAATACAAAACAAAAACTTTAAGTCCTTGGTTTCCAGAACACCATTATTTCTGATTATGACATGGACTATTAATAATTTTCAGCCATCAAAGAGCTTGAATCCTTTTGTGCCCTTAAAGTAATAACATTTGATGTTCGAGGCATTTGATTTTTGGGAGTCCCTTTCTATTGGTTAATTTATTATTGAATAATATTTGAAGTAGAGGTTTGTTATGGTAATCATAGAACAACCTAATTATGTAAAGATAATTAATTTACAGCTGATGAAGAATTGGTGTGTCTTTGTTTAGTAGTAAAACTATTTTTAAGAAAGCTGTTGACATTGTAAATATACCTCAATATATCTGAAAAGTTGCCTTTTGTACACATACAGTAAATAACAGGCATGGGTAAAAATACAGGTAGCCATATGTATTTATTCACATATTTCTATGTATTAATATTGGTGGAAAATGCTGTAATGTAAAACAGTACAATGTTTATATCATGCTAGCATAAGACACTCTTAAGTGGTAGTCTTCAGCTTCCATGATTCTCTGTGGAACTGTGGCCCCAAATTGCAGCTTTCAAATTTAATGTGCCAAAAATGCCCTAAGATATTCAGGGATTGGCTCCCACTTGCCAATTAAAGAATTGTGCTGAACCCTTTGTGCTGAAATGAAACTGAGTATCAGGAAACCAATAAAGCCTTAAAAGGTGGAACTATGCATTTACAATATCATCACTTCACCCATGGGCTCTATTTAACAACAAAGGAGCAAGGTTACCTACATTAATGTGACAGTTTAATTTCATTCTTCTCAACCTAGAGGTAGTAGCGGACACTATTTATAAGGTATACACAACAGCAGTCATTACCATGAAAACCTTGCATCTCCTTCTTGTTGTTGCAGGATGCCTTACCCAGAGTTAGGGGGGAATTCAGGAAGCTCCCCGGGAGGGGAATCCCTTTAATGCACGTGCTGATGTCCGCGTGCAGGCCATCAGCATGCGCATCTCAGTCTTTCCAAAGTGAGGCGAACACTACGCACCTCACTTCGGAGCTTCCTGAATTCCCCCCTTAGTCTATGAAACTACCCACTGTGACCGTAAACTGAAGTGTACTCATACATATTCATTCACTCAGCCACTGGCCTCCTTATTACATGCAGAGCATAGTTGAACGCAGCCATTTTTATAAGGGTGCCTGGTATAATTTAAAGCTAAAGCAACAAGGTTCCACGAATATTACTCTGCTCAAATACCCTTCATGCATGGCCTACACTGTTGGCCCCTAAAATAAATCTATACAGATTTCAGAAAACTTTCATCAGTGGCATTTTGTCTCCCATTTCTTTTTGCATTTGCCACATATGAAAAAATACTATTGCAGAAACCTGCCTCCGAACCCCCATCCATTTCCCTGCAACATCAATGACAACCACTTCCAGTTTTGTCATCAGGAATTTTACCAAGACATAATAGACCTGTGTGGGAAAACACCTGTTGATAACACTGGCTGTGGTAGTTGCCACTGATGCAGGGAATTGAATTGAGGGATTTAAAAGAAATAAAGTTGCATTGGGGACTAGCCTAAAGGTTAGTATAGACTGTATGCTTTTTCAGCCAATAAAGCAGACATACAATCTTAGCGATCATTAAACACTGACTGTACATTACATTTGTTTTATATATATATACTTGTATAAGAATACAACTCTATGACATATTAGATAAAAATCACCAATATTCATATCAAAAGACATAGTAGTTTGTATAAAAATATTTATTGTGTCAATAAATACCATTGTCAAATGTTTTCTTAGTTTCTGTATATATATATATATATACACACACATCATCCATATTTACATACAAGTATATGCATAAAAATGTATCTCATAACATATCCTTTATAACTAATACAGGTACAGAATTGCTTAGTAAATTTGAAGCTCTCAATAGCTACATCAACCAAGGTTATTATGAAGCGAGAATGATCGTGCACCCTACAAAAGTAAAATGGCTCAGTCCTTGGCTGGAGTTCAGTTTACTTGAATCAGACAAACTCTTCCAATATAAATGAAATTAGACAAAATTGCTTTAGGTAATTGCATTACCATCTGCTTCAGCTTGCTCACACCATCGGTAGGCTGAGTCAGCAAATTCAGCTTTTACTGCTTGGGTTAAAGCCTGTTGTGGAGATAAAAAAATATATATTTTAATAAATATAATCCTATTAACACCAACTGAAATTCTCTACAATTGTTGACTCTTATTGTTTTTATATACTGTAATCTGTCCCTTACCCTGATTTGTGGCTTAGGTTAGATCTGTGATCATCCCTGGTATGTTTACATTCATTTAGATTAATCCACATAAACTGTTGTGGTTTGTTCATAGTCAGGCATGTAACAACGGAGGTGGCATCAGTCATAGCTGTACTGGGCCCAAGCCCTCAAGGGATAAGTTAACTTCTTTTGGTCCATGGGCCCCTGATCCCTGTGAGTCAATTTTATTTGGTTTGAGGAACACAAGAGGGTACTGCATCACTAGGGTAGGGTCCCTGTTGCTGATCCTGCTCTGGGGCCTAGGGACTTGTAGTTCATCCCCTGTTCAAAATGTATATTAAACTGGGCATTAATAGAATTTTTAAGAGGATTCTCTTTTCTTGTTCTATTATCTGTATATAATCTCTGCTTTCATTATCTTAAATCTTTGGTCTGATTAAATGATTTTTTCAGCATGTTGGATGAACCCATCCTATGGATCTGTTACATTAGTTAAGTGAATTCAATCTTTCTGCTCATTATGGTGTACAATTTACTGTCTTTGTACCAGGAATAGCCAACTTTACAGTTTTCCTTGCATTACTTGATCTCATCAAGTTCAGAATAAGCAGCACCTTGTCGTACTGTATGAGACATACTGAGATCCCCCATATACACATCTAAATCTTACAGTGAGTTATTCACTAAGTTCCAAATTGATGCGTATAGGTGTGAAAATGCCAGATAAAGACAGTCGCAATAGGCTTCTACCGTCGCAGTCTTGTCTTTATAATGAGAATATTGTCGCAGTCGCAACTTTATTATGGGAAAATTGTTGCGACTTTACAATGGGGAAATTGTAGCAGATTTGCTATGGGAATCCGCTGTTTGCGAATTCAGCAGTCAAATTTGTACCTTAGTGAATAACCCCCTTCAGTCTTTCTTTTGGTTGCTCAAATCCCATAATCACACCGGAACAGGAAGTGAAGAGGGATCACATTGCTGTTCAGAACTGAAGTAATCAGCTTGTTATAGAGAGCAGGAGGCAGTGCTCATGCAGAAATATCTGTAATTTCCCCCTCCCCCTTTAAAAACCAACCCTAGTGTAAACGAGCATTTAGTTCTACTTAGTTCCTTCCAGGATTGCTGGGTTTCCTCCAGGAAACAAGTAGTGAAAATCTTATTAGTGATATGAAATACAAATGAACAAATCTGATTGCAACATTTTCATTACTCAAAAGTAACACTAAGGGACTTTTTCATTAAAGGTGCAAATTTGACTGTTTAAGTGAATTTGCATCATTGCCTTTGCGAAGAAGAAAATAGTGTTGGTTAGGATTTCTTACACAGCATAGTTTAATGAGTAGTAGGATGTGTAGTGAAGTGAATTGCACCAAAGAAGTGCAATGATGTCATCTTCACGTTTCAGTTCATTAAGTGAATAATACCTCTATTTCTATGTCATATCCATAGTTTATGTTGTCACTTGGTCGCAGTCCTTGTCACTTTTGAATGAACAGTCCTGCTTGCCACAATGGAGACTTGCTATGAAGCCCCTTCTTTACTACTTCGATCTGGCAAAGTCAAATGGGCGAATTCAACGCAGTAGGCCATTCCGAATTTGCTACATCAGCCGACACTTAATGAATGACCAAATTATGTGTGCATGCGCATGTGAAGTGGTGTGTAGAGCTCCATAAGTCCATGACCATCATAACTGTCTGAATTCTATGCTAATTTGTCACATCTCAGAGTTTACTGAATACTTGAAGATAGAGAAATGGCAAAATAAGGCAAATTTTGACCTTTGTGGGATTGTTCCAAATTTCAGGAATAAGCCCCTTAATCTACTACTCCCTAATGTCCATTTGTCAGCGTTAGCCATGTGTGGCAATCCTCATTCAACAGACTGATATAGGGCTATGAAGTAACTACTTGTAGGTATGTTCTAGTGGGGTTCAGACTGCTCCATATGATCTTGCTAAAGCAAGATAGAAGCCATCTATCTCTTAATTTGCTCATAGCTTGTACAAAGAGTTAAACTGTGAAAATCCCCTGGATTACAGCTAGTTAAGCAAATCTGTTTTTAGGTTTGTAGAAACACATTATATACTTTACAGAACACAACAATTTTGTTTTTAGTTACAAAATCAGCCAATGACATTGTGCCTTTAAATGTATTCATTAAGAAGAGCTATATTGTTAGAATTCAGTTTTAATCTGGAATATTTGTGTTACAGCTGTCTAAAACAAAGTCAAGTCCCACAGAAAGCAATACGACTGAACACAAAAGCAGTGAGCCAAATATTTCCATCAGACTCGGACTGTAGCGTATGTCACCAAACCCCTTATGGAAAAGCCCTTCACCTGACAGAGCAGCATCCTTTTGTCATTCATATCTTTGTGCTTTTTATGTTTCACGCTTACAAAGTCCATCATTTGCAGCACTGCAGCACAGTCTGGATTAAGGAAGAAAAACATCCGAACAAGTGATCAAAGCAACTGACAGTTGGAAAATGACATTCTTTTGTGAGAAAGAGAAATGTTTGTCCTCTGTCTTGTTGGATAAAGCGTAAAAGAAATGTCACCTCTAGTCTACAAGGAATATTCTGCAGGTTCTGTGTAAACAGGCATTGTAGGAACCAACTCAGTGCCTTTAATGTCTTAAATATATAAATAACCCAAATATGGTTATATTACAATTGCTAAAACCTCCAGTCCTAGAGGGGATTAAGCAAATGAGACATGTATTGTGGCTGGGGGTGGCATTCTCCTTTCATTTCACATTTTAAAATAATATTTGGTTAGCATTAGTTATATATGACTATTGTTAATCCAACTGAAACTCTGAACTCACCTTTACCCTGCTTTTTCCGCCCACCAACCTATCCATGTCTCTCCCCCACCTCTCTTTGCTCCTATTTAGCCCTGCATGTCACACTGTCTATTTCCTTTCTAAAAAATGACTTTTGCTCCAAAAATGTAAAGTGTCTATAATGAATTTACAGATAATATATTTCAATTTGTGCTTTAAGAATTCTAAACTGTGTCTATAAATGATATTTTGCTATTTGGCTTTTGAATTTGGGCTTTCAGGGGCAAATCCTGAATATGTACTTTTTAAAGCGCCATAGAAAATAGAAGGAAAGCAATACATTTAATAAATTTACCTCCAAAGATAACATTTTTCCATGTGCTGTAATTGAAAAGCTGCCATGTTAACGAAATGGAATCTTTATTTATTATTGTTATTGGTTCATTAACTTCACCCCTCATATTCACCCTTATTACCAAGTGCCTCTCTCACTCACCACTAATCTTCCCACCCTATGAGGGTTATACACTAAAGTGAGAATTCGACTGTCGAATTCTCAAACAGCGGATTCCCACAGCAAATCCATGACTGCAACAAATTTAAAGTTACAACTGTGACAATATTTCCACAGTAAAGTCATGACTGCGACAATATTATCATTATAAAGATGCGACTGCGACAGTAGCAGTCTATTGCGACTGTCTTTAGCTGGTGAATTCCCACCTTTACAAGACAATTCGGACTTCAGTGAATAACCCCCATATATCTCATACTTCATTCTTTTTAATTCCTCTCTTCATACGTCTGTAACATTGGGTCCTCACCCCCTACATGATCTATCTCTTTCCCCTATATCCATTGGGGGTTATTCACAAAAGTTCGAATTGCTGCGTATAGGTGCAAATTCGTCAGCTAAAGATAGGCTGCTACTGTCTCATACGTGACTTTATTATGGGAAAATTGTCACAATCTTAACTTTAAAAAATTGTCGCGACTTTACAATGGGAAAATTGTTGTGGATTTGCTATGGGAATCCACTGTTTGATAATTCGACAGTCGAATTCACACCTTAGTGAATAAACCCCAATATTGTGTTTATTTCCCTTACATACATGTAATCTATTTTCCCTACTTCCACAAGGTACAGAAAAACTTTCAGCCCAATCTAGAAGACAGAGTAATGTTGTTGTTACCTTTCTCACTTGCTAATTTTATCCAAGCTTCAGTTGCAAGATTTGTGCTCGGATTCCGGAATATCTGCACCTGAGGGAAACCCAGAGCAAATATTATTAGTATGTTTTCTATTCAGTTCTAAAATCTAATCCAGATTCAGCAATTCATCATGAACAAAGATCTTGGTGATCACTGATGGGTGATATTCCCTGAGGAAACCATGGCTTTTGTTTTATTCTTACTTTTGATCATTTGATTAAGATGTATAAGGGATAACAGATACAGTAACCTATTCACATCAGGGTCCGGCCACTGATCGAAGCCCAACTAACCAGGACCACTACAAGATATTAAACACACTATGGAGCGGTCTGAAACTGAGGAACTGCCATGCAAAACTGCTTTCAAGTAAGGGGGATTTCTGCTTCGCTGTAGGGATTGTAAGACAGTAAAACTAGAAACAGCCCTTTTCTGTTATCAGAATATTTTGCTGTTATTATAATATCACACGTGAGGCTAATCACCTGCTCTTAATATTAAAACATTTTTAGAAAAATACTGTGTTGACACTTCTGAAAAAAAACCAACATGTGAAATACATTACTGTTTCTTTTAATTGCCCCTTTTATAAACAGGAAACAATATTTAAAATGGCATCGATTTAAAAGCATAAAGAAAACTAAACAGTAAGGTATAGGAACAATAACTAATATATAGTAATATAGCATATGTAGTTATGTATACTGACTCTTTATTGTTCTTTATTTGGGGACATATTTATTACATTTGTAATTATCTTGCAGATATGTGAATTTGTGGCAATTCACCACTTCAGCAACGTCACAACTTGTTACTTTTTTGTAAGGGGGCAAATTGCATCGCAATTGGCAACAATAAGCCAGCCGTGTAATTATACACTACTTCACCTCTTCGCAGTGACAAAATGATGACAATTCATGCCTATCGCCAGTATGTTGTCATTAATGTAGAAAGAACCGTTATCTTTTCATTGCCTTCTTTACACAGATCCATGTGAAGAGGACATCATTTCCCTACAGTTCCCCTGTACATAAAGACATTTCTACAATATGCCATTGCTACTATTCACCTGACTAGGCTCAGAAAGTATTACCTGTACACATTTTATCTTCCAATTCCTTGCCTCGGCAATACTCTTGCTAGTAAATATGTACAATTGACATTCATACACTATGGGGAATTGTGTAGCATGGTGAATTTACTCATTGCACCTTAGTTTTAAAATGGAAATGTGTACGTCACACCTTACCTTGCTACTCAGTGTGTCTTTATATAATTGGCGTGAATTGTACTTTCCTTTAAAAGCAAATCAAAATCTTAAATTATAAAATTTCAATGTAAAAAAAAACATCAAACCAACAATTAATTTGAATTTTCCAACCTTTGGTACTACTAAGAGGAGATGAAATTTGTTTAAGATTATAGCAGAGAGTGAGGAGTAAGACGCCTGCATTCTGATAGTACTTCTATGCAGAGGTGGAGATGATCTGATTCTAATCCCCTGAGCTCCCAGACAGAGCAGTGCACAGAGGATAAGAATCAGTTCATCAGGCGCCACTGCATAGAAGCACTACTAGCCTACTAAGTGATGCAGCAGGCTGAGAGTCTGAGAGTGGGATTATGCAGGTGTGTCAGTCATCAAGGACTAGGTGAAGGCGCGATTTCATTACTACACCAAGGGCACAAAAAAACCTTGGCCCGGCCCTGACTCTAGCATTATACAAGGCGTCAGAATTTCTATATGCTCTCCAGATTCAAAGATAGAGATTCCTAATATTATAGGGACAGTAACGTTAATCAAAAGAACATGTTGTATTATTCCCAGATATCTATTTAAAACTTTCCATAATGTAATGGTTTTATTGCACTGGTCTCCCTCTCTCTCTCTGCACTGAATGCAATTCTTATATGCAAAACCTACAAGTAGAATAGTAAACTGTATTATGTTCTGGTGCATGTGTAGCTTACTAGAACAATACATTGGAGAAACTGTATACACAGTATGTCAGGGAATGTACCACCCAATGTATGCATATTACATACCTATACTAATATATGTCTCTGACTAGAAATAAATAAATAGTGTATTAACAGTACACTGAGGTAATATAACAGGGATATTCAACTTGTGGCCCTCCAGAGTCAGCTGAGCTGCAAGCCCCATCGTGTTGTAGATAACCGTAACAGCTGGGTTGGAACCCTTTCCATCATATCTTTAGTTTGAAAAACATTATTCCCCATCATAAGGATCAGTAAGGCTGTATTTACAAAAAAATATTAATTATTATTATTATATATTAATGACATCATAATTGTAAGATTGCAACACTTTCATTTAGCAGAACTCATAAAACTACTGCACCCAGCCTTTAAGATGCCATAAGAATGTCCTTCTACTTGAAGGCCTGAGTTTTGCAGGATTACAGCTAAATTTCAAATGCATATAAGGCAACTCTGCTTCACTTACATGTCCCCAGCTCCTGCGTGGGAAGGACAAAATGTAGGAGTGAGGAGACAAAAGAAAACATTTACCCTACTGTGCAGCACTATGCTTTATACTTAACCTGAAATTGGCAAGATCCTTTTCTTACAGTTGTAGCATCCTGGCTGGTTGTGTAGGCAAGTTACCATAAATATCCTAAAGAAAGAAACAAATACCTTTTTAAGTTGGGTTTCAAATACATTGCATTTCACTTCTTGGCACTTAACATAAAAATGAATCAATGAGACAAAATAAGAAATATATATTTTCATACATACTAGTTCATCCTGTTTTCGTTTATGGGAAATATTTAGTCATTTAATGCAAAAACTAAATTCCGTTTGTTCTGAAAACATTTGAGCCAGTTTTTCTGCCTGTACAGGGTAATATTAGTTAATTTATTTATAGATTGAACTACCAGCAATGTTCCACCACAATGAAGTCAATGAAGCCCTTTATATCCCCATCATGTAAATGATAATCCTTTTCGCTAATTAGTGGGTAATAATGTAGGTTGACTGCCTACCCTGGTTCAGACTGTATTATAGAGAGGGCTTGAAATGGGCCATCCATGAAATCAAGACAATGACCCATAAAGCCAAAGCATATGAATGTCCTAATATAACAATGGTAATGACTATGGATCTTCAGATAATGTATATTCATTACGTATCCCAGAGAGCCCAATTCATAGGATGGCCCCAACAGTATAACTGACATTCTCATTCAAATAGCAGTGTTCCACTTCTGATATTAATTACATGGTCTTCAATTTAGCCAGGGTTACGGTGTGGATACTGCTTGGGAAACCTGTGTTCCATAAGGCTCTATGAGATATGGCTGGACACCAGAGAGTTTTCCCCCACAAATCAGTGGGGATTTTTAGCTATTGTGTCCCTGGCCTTGGGAAATTCATAACCTGGTATAAAAGCTCTTCAAAGTTATTGTATTTATTAGAGGATTTAAAAAACAAACAAACAATCATTTTGTAGGGTTTTGAGAATGAATGAAAATTTTTCAGGGTACACATTTGGGGTGGGGGGATTTATGAAAGGGAGAAATCTCACATTGCTGTTTCGCACAAATAATATTTCAATATTATTCTTTGTAAAACTTTTCATTTTTACTACAATAATCATTTTAGATTTTAAGTAAATATTGTGCTTGTTGCCTGGAAAAAATACAAATGAGTTATAAGGTGACAAATTGGTGACATTGTCCTTTCTTATCTTAACTAATGCTTATTGTCAGTATGTTGTCCTTATTGTAGAAAGAGATAGTTATAGTGACATTGTCTCCTTTAAACAGATCCATGTGAAGATGACATCACTTTGCTATAATACATTTCATTATAAAGAGTTTGCTATAATACTACTACTACACTAAATGGTGAATATGCACACTACAGTATAGGACACAATATTTCCTTCCACAATCCAAAAACATACATCTGTGATTGTCTATATGTGTGCGACTGAATAGGGAAACTAGATTGTAAGCTCCATGGGGCAGGCACTGACGTGAATGGTAAATCTCTGTAAAGTGCTTTGTAATATATCAGCGCTATATAAATAAATAAATACATACAATATGTACACTACAGTATGGGCTACGATATTTCTACACCAAGGGGGGAATTCAGCAAGCTCCGAAGTGAGGCGCGTAGTGTTCGCCTCACTTCGGAACAACTGAAATGCGCATGCTGATGTCCTGCACACTGACAACAGCATGCGCATTAAAGGGATTCCCCTCCCTCCCCTCCCAGCACTCGAGTCTCCTCGCCGGGAGGGGAATCCCTTTAATGCGCATGCTGATGTCCGCGTGCAGGACATCAGCATGCGCATTTCAGTTGTTCCAAAATGAGGCGAACACTACGCGCCTCACTTCGGAGCTTGCTGAATTCCCCCCCAAAAAGTGAATATGCACACTATGGGCTATGATATTTCTACACTAAATAGTGAATATGCACTCTATGGGCTACGATATTTCTACACTAAATAGTGAATATGCACACCCACCAAGTCTGTCCGTTCTTGTCTTAAACCCTTCTCTCTTGCTGCCCCTTATCTTTGGAATTCTATAACACTCTACCTCTGCCAATAACAATCCATCAATATCTTCAAATCAAAATTAAAATCTTACCTCTTGGAGCTCTAGCACTGGTTTTCAAGTCTATATTTTATATATATGCAACTATTTATTCAAAATTTATATTTTTTATTTATTTTCTTATTTAATTCGCAACTACAGTCAAATGAACTGTCACTTTATGCTACTGCACTTGTTACCCTCCTATCTATACAAGTCTCCTTCCTATTTAGATTGTAAGCTCTATGAGGCAGGGACCTCCATCCTTTTGTTTCAATCATGGCCTGGCACTTAGAGTGATGTATTTTCTTGATTATATGCTTGTAATTTACTTCACTTGTTCTTTGTTACACACTTTCCCTTGTCTGTATTGTAACTGTATTGGTGGATTGTGCAGTGCTGTGTAACCTTGTGGCGCTTTACAAATAAAAATGTACATACATACACTAAATAGTGAATATGCAGACTACAGTATGGGCAAATTTATTTGGGGAGGCAAATTCATTCTTTGTTAAATAATAAACCTGGATCTCATTAATTGTAATAAAAAAAAACACAAATTATAAAATACTTTATAAAAATTCTATTGTTACATCAGGTCTAAACAGCTTAATACCGCTTCAGTGAAAATAGATTACACAAAGACAATAACAGCACTATCAGGTATCAAAAAGACACTAATCTTACAAATTTGCTTTGGAATGACGTGAATTTCTAAAACAAATAGTAGGCTTTATTAATCTTTTACTCAGCAGAAAATAGCTAAAATTCAGTCTTGCATTTAATAATCATTTGAGTGAATCATTTAATGTCATTTTAAAATAAGATGAACAGCACAACATTTACCTGCTGCACCTGGCAGACAGTCAGGTTAACATCAAACTGAGGTTTTAATGATCTGAAAGTCTGAAATATTATATACAGTATATATATATATATATATATATATATATATATATATATATATATATATATAGCTAAGATGTTCAACGCCTTAAAATTAAGTTATATATGACATACAATGTGCTATTCCAGTCTTTCCGTTACATCTGCTACATCTTACTGTTTAGGGTGAGGTTTGTTCCTCCTTGTAGGTGAACAGGGTCTTATCCTTGGTTGAATAATTTCATTCAGTTGTTTCTGCCCATAATCCCCTGCATATGCTGTGGAGCTATTTAGCATCTGTCCAATTTCAAGGGATTGCTCCATTCGAGCTTGACTTGTAATTTCTGAAAGTTTGCGAATAGAATATTTTGACATCATGAAAACCAGAAAACGTGGCCCAGTTCACCCTTTAGCCCTCTGTTCTCATTTAACGTACTTCTGTAAAAGAAAATGTTCTCAGTTCTCCTGCTGTTGTTAGGTGTTGCTAAGGAACAGGGTAATACAATTGTAGTTTACTACCGCTACTTCATGCTCCCAACCTGTACAAAAGGAATTCAATTAGTAAAACTGCATGATCATAACTGAACTGAGGCTTAAGGTCTAATTTGTGCTTGATTGCTGTGTCATATATATATATATATATATATATATATATATATATATAAATGCCTTTAATAGATACTGCACACACTTGCTTGTGTCTACTTTTGTGGAAAGCAGGATTTTTTTTTCTGGAAAGCAGGAGTATCTACTTTTATTATAATATAAAAAGCATTATACAATTAATGATAAAACTCTTGTCTCAGCCCCTAGGACCCGCTGTGGAAGACAAAGTCTGGTGCAACAGATATTTTTTGCCACTATTTATATAACTTTATTATGAAATATATTATTCACAAAACCCGCTGTGGGGAACCAGTGTCGTGGAAATACGACTACCTCTTTCCTGCACTGGGCTTCGAATTAGTGTGGATTAGTTACAGGCCTGGAGAAATACCTTAAAGCAGTGGTTCTCAACCTTTATTAGGCTGCGACCCCCAACGCTGACGTCACCGTGCCGTTTTCGGCCGACGTCACCCCGCAGGAACCCTTATAAGGAGGGTCCTGCGGCCACATCTGGGTGCCGCAGCGGTTCTCGACCCCCGTAGGTCGGTCGTGCGACCCCCACCGGGATTGCGACCCACAGATTGAGAACCGCTGCCTTAAAGCCACAACATACATCAGTTTGTTATCATTTTAAAAGCATTTCTGATTTTAATAAGTAGTTACCATCATTTTATAACACAGTTCGCTAATCTCAAAAGTAGCTGATCATACAGAAAACAAAATTGGATGCAGATTGGGTAAGCAGATTAAACATAATTGTTATGCTGAAGTCAGTCTGTTTATGACCCTGGAAGCTACACAACAGCTCCAGACAGGAACAAAATATTGGCCTCAGAAGGAGGCCACATTCGTGGAAATTGCAATAGCTGTTTGCTACCTATTTCTATGCAGACGAAAAACACTTATTTAAATGTCAAGGTTATATAGTTTGAGCAATATTGCTGAACTAAGGCCTTAAAGGTATAGTTTATTCTGAGTCTCGAAGTCCATGGTAAAAGAATATGTGAGTCCATATAGATTCCAGTCTCGGCGAGGCAACTCTTATGCTCTCACCGAGACTGGAATCCCTTTAATGCGCTCGCTGATGCCCGCATGCAGGACATCAGCGAGCGCATCTCAGTCATTCCGAAGTGAGGTGAAGACTACGCACCTCACTTCGGAGGATAGTGAATTACCCCCTTAATGTTGAGAAAAAATCAGAACAAAATAAACATTTGCTTTACTCACAACACCGGTACCAATGGTCACTTCTTAGCAGCATCTGATACTGGAAACAGCAGTCTTTATCCAGCAGCAGCCTTTGGTCTCTTTCCATATAACCATAGCAGCATCACATAGGACCCTAGCAGCACAACAGGAGCACAGAGAATAGGGAAGCCTTAGCCCTGACCTCAGGACCCTGGCTGAGAGCAGGATGTCCACCTCACTCTATGGGACTACCCCTTCACTTACTCCTGTCGCGAGTTTGGGCTGTTTGCTAGCACGCACTACTGTGCACTATAACAATAAATAATCCTACGCTTATCTAGGGCCAGTGCTCTTCCACAGGACTCCCTCCTGTAACATCCCCCTAGGGCCATCTACCCCAGGAATGTCTTCACTCTTTCAGGACCACAGCTATAGCAATAGCTCTGCACGACAACTTTTGCCCTAGGGAACACCTAGAGGTCTCCTACCCCCAGGTACACAATAACACACAGCAATATGTGTCACTGGGTGGAACCTCCCCTCCAGAAAGCTGGGGAAGAGTGAACCCTTTTACTAAGAGGCATATTCTTTAT
>WMED01000989.1:18989-30052 GCA_019650415.1 Pipa parva
CATACAGCAATCTCTCTCACCGGGCGTAACCTCCCCCACTAGCAAGCTGGGGAAGAGTGAACCCTTTTACTATGAGAAAAACTCTCTATAAAGCCCCTTAATTAGTAACTCAACTCACCTGAGACAAAGGTGAGATTTTTGGATTAACTCTACCAGTACTGGCTGCTGCTTTCTCTATATTGTATGCTGTTCCCGTATGCTGCACACATTACTACACAGAAAAACAAATAATATCACATAATACATTTTACAACAACTTTACAATACACCATTTTATACAAAATCAGTGATATTTTATCTGTGTGCTACATAATAAATAAATAAATAATAATAATAAAAAATATATAATGTATGTACAGTACTTCATGCCTAAAATGTATTCTGCCCCCTGTGGTTGGTTGTGTGCCCAACAATCTTGGCCATCACCGAATGAATAAATCGTTATATATATGTAATTGTCAGTAGTGTACCCTGGGCTTAATTCTTGTTCCATTTATTTATATCCTTTATGGGAACCAAGGTCAGAAAAAAAACAAACTTTGTGTGACAGCTTACATCTAGATATCTCTGAATATCAGAAAAGTGTCATCAGACGAAATATTTAAAAGGAGTGTAGATCAAGTGACCTTTAGTCAAGGTCCTACACTGAAGGATTACACTTTGCTACATGACATTATTCTTTTGCATCTTTTCTGAAAAATTTTTTGATTTTGTATTTTTCATCTGTTGTGCCTCCGGAGAAGTATGAGCTTGTAAGTTATTTTGCCACAGGGTGCTTTATCAGTGCAGTACCCGACAGGCCATAGAAAGAAATTATTCAAACTAGGAAATGCCTTATAAGTATGAGGACATCTTTTAATTAAGGTACAGTGCAAGACCTATGCAGCCCAATTTCCAGTGGCTGAATAAGAAATGTGGAATCCACCTCCCGATATGTTCATGAGAACTGAATGTACAAAGTGTAATTATTATATCTAATTTCACTTGGCAGCAGAAACCCAAAAACATTTACAGGTTAAAATAACAGTAGATTGTAAGCTCTATGGGGCAGGGACCTCCATCCTCTTGTGTCAATCACAATCTGGCCCTTATAGTGATTTCATGCTTGTAAGTTACTCACTTGTATTGTGTAATGCACTTTTCCCATGTCTGTCTTATATTTGTACTGCTGAATTGTACAGTGCTGTATAAAATTATACATACATACATACATACATACATACAAAATAATTGTTGACCTACAGTGGATTTCAGTTTCAATCTGTATGTGGATTAGCAAATTAATTTAGTCTCTTAAAACTAGCATGCCTTAATAGCATTTTAGTGTCTAAGTTTAAGGTGTACTGTATGTCCTCCTTTTGTGGAACAAGTGGTTTAAGGCGTTAAACTTCCTGCCAGAGCCACTTATTAGCACGGGTGCAATGTCAAACTTCAATTTTAATTGCATTGATAGGGTGAAACTGCAGAATAGAAAAAAAGAAAAAAAACTTTCTATAGTTAATATGAAACAAACATCATACCATCATTGTGGAATAACACTGTACACAGCACATATATAGAGTCCATGCATAAAAAAACATGCTTCTCTGCCAGGCATCTAACTAAAATTACTTGAGGATGCAACAGCACAAACATACTTAAATATGGGGATTTGTAGTGCTAGATGTTCACTAGAAGTAGATATACTACCTATAGAAGTAGATAGATGTGGATGTTGTTAGGTGCTGCTACATTTTCCAGAATATGGCTGCTGCAGAGAATGACTTTCTGGTTTAATTAGGTCATAGGTGGCAGTATGTTTGACATCAGTGTTACTTAAATGTTTATTAATGGGCCACTAGAGGGATGCTATTACAAAAGGAAACAATCAAACAATACAAAAATGTGGCAAATCTGCAGTAAACATTGCTGAAGGTATGAAAAGTGTGCACTAATATGAAAGTTTAGGGATTCAATCATTACTTTTACCTGTTTACTTGTTCCCCTGCACTTGGTTTAGGCTGCATGTGATAGATTTGCAATGATCTATTACAGTGTTTCCCAAATGCTGGGTCGCGACCCGGTACCGGGCCACGAAAATAAAATGCCAGGTCACGAGAGTGCCGCTCATGAATATTCATGAGCGATGCAATGCGCGAAGGTAAGGGACTTCACGCACGGCACCGCTCATGAATATTCATGAGCCGGCTACTTCATGATTCTTACACGCATTGTACGCCCTAGTTTTAAGGCGTACAATGTGTGTAGCATCATGAAGTAGTCGGCTCATGAATATTCATGAGCGGTGCCATGCGCGAAGTCCCTTACCATCGTGCACGGCACCGCTCATGAATATTCATGAGCGGCGCTCTCGTGACCTCGTTATTTTTGTGCTTATCCTTCCTGACCCACTAAAATTAAATGCTGGGTCACGAAGGATAAGCACAAAAATAACCAGGTCACGAGAAATAAAGTTTGGGAAACACTGATCTATTGTGTTCATGAAGAGTTGTATGTATTGCTCTTATGGAGGTATTTAACAAGTATTCTTACAGGTGATTTTGAGAAACAGCTTCCACTATCTTTACCTAGTTTTGGGTCAGTAATAACCATGTTGGCCATACATCTCTTTAAAAAACCCATGTGATCATCAGCTGTTCAACGTCTTTAAAGGGTTCCTGAAAGTTGTAGATCAACAGCCGTAGCTCCATGTTAGAGTTAAAGATTTTCAAATGTGAGGGTATCGTTTTCTCAGATACAATTCGAAAGTATTTAGCTTTTTATAAGAATTAAAGCACTTGCACAATTACATTTGATTGAATATTCTTGATTTCTACTGTATACTGGCATTTAGTGGGTAGGTGGCATTGATAACAGACTCTTGTGGTTGCATCTGTCATTTTGATGATGGATCCTGACCCCTCCCACCAACTGTGCTTGTTGCAGTGGCAGACATCCACTCTGGGAGGAGAGAAGAGTACTATGAAACAAATTTCTGAACATCCTTGTGCTGGAAAAGAGAAGAACAGCACAACTGTATCACAATCATTTTAAAATGCACTTCTTTGCAGCCTTTAGTGTCCATTTCAAATTACAATACACTTTAAATCAGCAAATCACATTCTCTTGTAGCAAAATTTCCTGAAATAATTAAAAAATAACTCTTTTTAGTAAAAACAGTTTTGTGCTACTAAAAAATAGGATGACTAAAATTGTAGTTGAAATAAGATTACTATTATGCTTAGTAACTATGTAATTAGTCTGCTGTCATTATGGAATCGCACAGGGTGATGGTTACAAAAGGATCAAATCAGAAATAATGGGCCATTCACCTTGATTAGCGATTTCTACCATGTTCCTCTACTTCATTTTTATATGGCTGCCATGGGGATCACTAGTGGAACGTTTTTGAATGTCCACAGGAAAGAATTTATGGATTTGAATGTGGATTAGTGTAAATAACGCATTCACTTGCTAGACTATGTGTTTTTAATGTGAATAGCTTGTAAAGATGCTCATAGATTGTATCAAGGAACATATATTTTAAAACAAATGATCTACAGTAGCTAAACACTTCTTTTCACTAGGCCTTATCCATATTAACAGAGATGTCATTCCAATTTTGCAGAAATAGTGTTTGCACTTAAGCCCTGGAAATTTATTATGGTCCCAGTACTTTAGATTTGGAAGGTAAGTTGGCATCTTGAAGAGACTGCACCATTTCTTTTAGTTGTTTGTGTTATTTTTCTAGCACACTTCTGTGGAGATTTGTTCTGCTAATATGATTTTGTATTGAACAAGAGCCTTTAGGGCTCTCTCTTTACGTAAAAGCACTGTCTTTAAATAAAATTAGAAAACGTAGATGGTAAAAAGTGGTCAGGGCACAATAAAATGTTTGTTTTATTTTTAAATCAACTAAAAAATGTTGCTGTGTTTAATTTCATTGGTACAGTATAAAAACAAAGATGAAGTAATAAGGAAAAAGAGTGACAAACATATATTTATTAGTAGCATAGAATTTTAAAAATAAATAATTTCACTTTGTGTGGACTTTTTGGGATTAGGTCATTATTGCGTACTAAATACATTTTTTCCTGCCTATTTATGATGAAAGGCAAAGCAACCCCTTTAAGCCTAAAAATAACCTTGAATTAATTGTCCCTACTAGAGTAATTCATTTTTGCATTGGTAATCCCATTGGGATTGTTTGTTTGTTTGTTTTTTTCTTAGTGGACAAATTTGCTTCTGTTTTAGTGATCCACCCTGTAGGGAAAGCTGGGAAGTGCAGTCTTGCAATTGCAATTCTCAGTAACTAGCAGGCAATGTCCAGAAAGTAGCAGCGATTTATTAATACCTAACATTCCCTTTGCTCACAGACAAATCACTTCTTATAGCCTCTTGTTAACTAACTTCCACATGAAAATAATCCCTTTTTTTTTTTTGTTTACAAAGATGTAAATGGTCCCATAATCGATACAATCCCCATAAAAGTTTGTTGGTTTAATTTGCTCTGATTCAGCTGACCTTTCCAACTCCCATTCCTGCCTCTGGCAAACAGTGCTGTAAATTGGAATCATTTTATATTTAAGAGTTCCGATAAAAAATATTTGTTGATGCTTAAGTCTTGTGCTTTTGGTTCACTGATCTGGACAGGGTTTATAAAATAAGCCATAAAGCAAGGTAGGGGATGCTTTGCAATTGCTAAGGAATTAGTATTAACCTTGGCAACACACACCTTTTTTTTTCTTTTTTTTTTTTTTTTTTTTCTTCTGTTTGCACCATTTAATTTTTTTATGCTATGAACCTCCCTATAGTTTTATATAACTTGCTAAAAATGTTGGGATGGTTATTAACAAGAATGCCTGTTTCTCTGTTAAACACCTGTTTGATACAGAGGAAAAAATAAAGATGACTTTGACATACCAAATTATATGGAATGACATTGTGTTTAAGAAGGGAAAAAGCTAAGCATGTATTTTTCACACAACAGTAAATGAAACCTCGTGGCTGCTTGCTAGTCACAGAATAAACTAATAAAAGTATTTTTTTTTTTTAGATTTAGCACTTCTATTTCTCTAGAGGGGATTGCACAAATGTATCACAGCTCCAGTTTTCACCCCTCTCATACCAAACAGGCCATAGTCTATAGCCATGCTATAAGTTATCACAGAATCTGCTCCAACATAGAGGACCGGAATGCACACCTTGTCACGCTCTCTAAAACTTTTAGAGAGAATGGATACAAATAAGGGACAATTTGCAAGTATATAAAATCAGCAACCAATATACCACGGGAACACTTACTTTCATATAAAAGTAAAGAACCCTGCACACACATACCCCTGGTGGCTACTTACAACCCTGCAATAGAGGGGATTTGTAAAATCATCAAAGATTTGCAGCCACTTGCATCAGGGGGTAATACATTAAAGGATATCTTCCCCAGTCCCCCAATACTGGCATTCAAACAGCCACCAAACTTGTCAGTCGTAAAATCCCCACTGAACAAAACAAAAAAAAACGAGGGAACAAAACCTTGTAAAAAAAAGATCGACGCTGTAAGTTATACTACCACATATATGAAGATGCCATAGCCAGATGTGATAAAACCTACAAGATTTGTGGAACCTACACCTGCACCACTGCCAATGTAGTGTACATGATACAGTGTACTGCATGTGAGAGTGGCTGCTACATTGGAAAAACTAGGCCAAAACTGCACATGAGAATGAACCTGCATAGACAATACATTCATCCTCCTAACAATGAAGAACTGTGCATTCTAGTTGAAATCCATTTTAACCTAAGCAATCACTTAATTAATAATCAAAATACTAAAAGGGAACTTTAAAAACACACAAGAAAGAAAAACTTTTGAACTCAAAATGATAATGCATTTTAATACCAAAAATACAGGACTCAATGTAGATCTTGGATTTCTGTCTCACTATCATAATTTTACATAATGGTGAAGTATGTAATTTTCTCTGTGTGCTTTGAAGCTGTAATTATCTCTGCAACACTAAATTCCTACATTCCCACCTCCATATCTCGGCTGAATACCTTCTTGCCTGTATCTAGTATTATCGTGAACCTGATGAAGGAAGGAGAATAAACCTTCCGAAAGCATTTTTTATTTTTAGATAAACTGTTAGTCCAATGAAAAAGGTATCGCCAAATATTGCAATACTCATTTTTTGCATCTGTGGACTAACCTCTAGCCTAACTTGTTTATGCGCACACACACACCTCAACAGTTTATAATTTTAAGGGTAGGTTAATTTTAACATTGAGAGATAGAAATATCCAAAGAAAAACTCATTGTATAAACTAAATAAATTTGTTTGCATTTTGCAGTGAGAAATAAGTATTTGATCTGCTACCAACCATTAAGAGTTCTGGCTCCTACAGAGTAGTTAGATGCTCCTAATCAACTTGTTACCCGCAGAAAAAACAGCTGTCTTAAATAGTCACCTTTATAAAAGACTCCTGTCCACAGACTCAATTAAACAGTCAGGGCCTAATTCACTATTGTGCGAAGTGAGCCGAAGGCTTCGCGGCTCACTTCGCACAATGGTGAATTAGGCCCTCAGACTCTAACCTATACAACATGGGCAAGACCAAATAGCTTTATGAGGATGTCAGGGACAAGATCATAGACCTGCACAAATCTGGAATGGACTACAAAACCATAAGTAAGATGCTGAGTGAGCGTCTTTTAGTTTATTACATCACCATATTCATCAACATTTCGGTGCATAGATGAGACCTCCGGTGAATAGACACAAATTCACACATATATAGTTGACTGTTTGCACTTTCATGACTAACCTCTTAAGTGTGAATGAAGACTGCGCTGGTTAACGCCGATAGCCATGTTTTATAAAGATAAATTACTAATCCTTATCAATACAACCTGTATATCTTTTTTTATATTTTTCACTGATAAATGATCTGTTAATACTAATATGTAATACTAAAATTTAAAACTAATATGTATAAAATACACATAATGCAGGGATGATAGGACATTAGCTCATTGTATAGCTGGACTGAAAACCTCTGCAGTCTATAGTGCAGTCTCAGAGCACATTAGTAACAAGCTCTGCAGTGGGGGGGAGGGGTACGGTTAATTTCTGCTAAATACATCATATAATACTGCAACTGTCTTATGCACGATCCAAATCCCACAGTGCATTGGTCTGGGCTAAAACGAGACTTATTTAACAGTTGTAGCACTATTTTTAAGTCAAATTATTTTTCCCCAGTCCCTGAGAAGTACAGACTGAATATGTGCAGGGCTGCTGGCCAAAGAAGGAGGGTTATAGAGAATAAAGGTGTCAACCTCCAGTGGCAACTACAGGCATCAGTGTTCAATGCTGTTAGGCTGGTGCAGTTAAATGAAGTGTTGTAATAAGCCCTATACATTTTAAACCTAAATCTCTCAGATGGCTGTAGTTGCCCTTTAATTTAAATATAGATATTGAGACAGACTCTATGCTATTCTCTCTCTCAGTTCTTGATAAAGGTCCTCTAGTCTAGGCCAAAAGCTGATCTTACTTTATCTTTTTTTTTTTTTTTAACTAAACTGCCACCTCACAAAAAATATGTAGGGGATATTACTATGTATATTGCAGCATGGCTGACAATTCGCTGCAATTTCCATACACTGAAAATGTAGTCTGCACATAGAATGCCTGCTACACAATATCCAACAGTTGGCAATTTCCGTGGAAAAGGTATTACTAATGTCAAATACCTCGGCTGACTTGTTTCTGTATGTGCTTGTCCAGAAGTAAAGTTCTGTAAATCAGTTTAAGTTTTAATTGGTTGTTAGATATGCATAATGCTGGGCGAGTAGATTGACCCCCCCCCCCCAAGCCAGAAATATGCATCTGGTAAGAAAAATGTAAATCTACCTGTCAAACTTCCAGTGGCAATGGGCAAGGGGAAGAAGGTTCCAGTCGATTGGTTTCTCCTAACTCTTGGAAACCCTACTGGTTTGACATTTCCTACAATATAATAACTACTAGTGAATAATGGACGTAGCCTTTTCCTCATGTGTAAAGTTTTTCAGAAGAAGTAATTCTTATCACTAAGCAGCTTCCCTATAAGACCACATAAATTTACTGTTTTATCTTGGGTTATCTTAAATTATTGTGCTGGAATGCTGCACAATTAATCCTCTCATTGTGAATTACAATTGTAATATACCAGAGGAAGCCACTTTTCCAAGCAGAAGTTAGGGTGTTTTAAAAGCCACATGTGACAAACAATATAAAACCACCAGCAAAACAGCCTCAGAGAGTCCCTCATTGAGTCACCTGAATCACTTCCTGCCACCATGTCAACTTCTTTCACCAGGTGTTTTACAAAGAGAAGATGCCACATGACCTATTATCTCATGGTAATTCTAGTGAGAGCAGTGGATTTGGTCACCGGTGGTACTTCACGCAAGTCAATGGGGGACTCAATGAGGCTATTTGATTTCATTTTTAAATGTTTTGAACTCTGGAAAACTGTGTGGCAGAATGCATAGTGGAGCCTTTTCCTCAGTGTCTGTTATAATAAAGGAGCTTCCTGAAATTATTTTAGGAATCTCTTACTTCCTGCTGATGTCAAATATGGCCATAATCATATTCTGGAATATTTTTTCCATAACAATGAATGACCACAAGGTGTTTGTATGTATGACACTAGTTTTAAAGGAATTCAAAGGTGTCTTCTAGTAGTTTTGGATTTTAATATAGTGTACCTTATATATTCCTGTCCATTAACTTGTCAAATTTAACTTTTTTGTGATTTTGTCCTGGAATAAGAAACAGTAGAGATAATTATTCCACGTCTCATTACAGTTCTTTAGAACAACTCTGACACCCTTATGAAAAAAAGACCAAAGCTTTTGAAGATGAGAACCCTTGTCTGTTTAATATAGTCTTTTTGAATACTGTTCCTTCTATTTGTACTCATGCTGATACCGTCTAGGCAGCATTGGCTGTGGATTAAATAATTCATCATGAATTGTATAACTTTGTAATGGCATGCATTGTTTACACAACTCTTCACTGATTAGTAGAGGGAGGGGGCTTTCTTTTTCACCTACTCTTTGTGACTGTAAATAATGCAGATGCTGCAATAGAGAGCTGGAATTTCAGGAGAATACTCTGACCTACAAATGTGTTCAGCTACACTCTAGTTACAGTACAATTCTGTTTACAGAGACCTTGTGACTGGGAGAATTTGTTTGGAAGTAGTTTTGTCTAGGACTGGTTCAAAACCATTGAGGCATTTCAATCCCTCTAAATCTGATCTAGGAACCTTAGTAAGTCAACTGGGTTTTATTTATGATAATTGACAACTTCTAACCAAGAATTGTACTGCACAAAATGCCTTCTATTGACTAACATCCAGGCCACTTAAAGGTGGTATACGGTCAAAAACAGCTTTTTAATATTTTAATCCATTAAATATTTTGTCTTGCTATTGTCTCTTTATGTATCTCCTGAACTGTTCCAGATCCAACAGGACAGTCCCTTTTTTGAGTCTGGCCACTGTCTCCAGGCCCAGGTGGTTCAGTCTTCTCCTTTACCTCAAGTAAGTTAACTGGACACTGAACAGTCACAACACATGTGGGATGTGTGCTGATGATGTTACTAGTGATGTCAGTAATGGAGGGATGGCACTGTCCCACTGTTCCCTCCTGTCATATTGGGAAGTATGCCTTTGCATAGAATTCTTTAAGCCTTTTTAATATTGTTACATTTTTGTAGCTTGCACTGTGGAATGTAAGCCTGATTTTTTTTATTTATTTTTTTTTTTTTAGTCATTTAGTAAATGCTGTGAGTATAGACTGAAAAAAGGTGCAATGTGATAGCAGTTTCTACATAAAAGAATGTAAGGCATTTGTCAGCACATATCTTGATAGCTGTGAGTCACAAGTGTAACGTTAGGCGTGTTTTAACATGCATATTGAGCTGTACAAAATCAGAATGTTTGTTGTCTAGGGTTTATTGTCCCTTTTAAAGAAGAACTAAAGTGCTTGTTTATCGAAGTGGGAGGCACCTTGAGTGAACGTATTATACTTCTGGATACAGGTTTTTTTTTAATTCTGCTTTTTCTTTTGGTCGATCTTCTTAGGTTCCATTGTCACAACCCTAAGCACTTCCATCTTCCTTTTTCATTCCTGATCTGAGAAAACAAAGTAGCAGCATTTGGACTCTAAAACCGCTTCTGTGCTTGCTTGTATTAGTGATATGTAAGAGGAGGCATACCTGCAAGAAAATTGTGATGCTGGATCCCGAAAAGAAGTAGCATTAGACAGAGGGGGACAAAAGACCTGCATACATAAATATCCTTAACCCTCTCAAGTTGTCTCACCAAGAGATTATTGTATTTATAATCCTTCATAATCTAACCAATCTTGTATTAATAGTAAGCTCCATTTGCAGGAATGTCTGTTGTTGCATTTAGGGTGATTTTTCTATGATGATGATAATAGCATCTTTCTAACCTGTGCTGTCCTACAAATAATAAGTTCTTAAGAATGTGTTTAGTTTTTGTGTATATTCTTACATATTTTCGTGGATGGCCAAGTGCCAACTCAAATCTCGCTAAAACGGAATTGATCATTTTTCTACCCAAACATAGACCTACTCCTAACTTTTCCATTCTAGTTGATGGTGCGATTATCAATCCTGTAACCTCTGTAAGTTGTCTTGTCTTAGGACTTTTGACTGCTCTTTCCTTCTCTAAACACATCTCCTGCACTGCTAAAACCTGTCTATTTTTTTCCTTCGCAACATTGCTGAGATCCTCCCCTTTCTCTCTCACTCCACTGCTTACACCCTCATGCATGCTCTCGTCCTATTCGACTTGGACTACTGCAGTGTTCCTCTATCTGGCCTTCCAGCTTCCAACCTCTCCCCACTCCAGTCTATTCTAAATTCTGCTGCCCGAATTCAATTTCTCTCTCTCCAGAGGGAAGACAGCCTTTCTCCCAATCTCTCTCTGCTCCGGGGGCAGCATTCAGACGGCCAGCAAAGGCTGCTCCGGGGGCAGCGTTCAGACGGCCAGCAAAGGCTGCT
>WMED01000990.1:0-30037 GCA_019650415.1 Pipa parva
GAAGAGAGAAAGGGAATTCTCCCCTAGTGTGATACCTTTTATTTATATGGTGACAGGGTGTTCCTGAGTGGTGATTGTGACAACCAATGCACTTCTACCTGTGACAGGTTTACAGGTGACACTGTGTGTCTAGGTGATGTGATATCCTTGGTGTATAACGAACAAATGGTTTTTTAGCTTTAAATATTGTTAATCATAGATTAACACTTATCACATCATAATCCTCAGCGCTACCGCACTTTATTCTGGTTGGAATAAAATTGGAACACTGTTATGACCTTTAGGCTTGTTTACCTCCCAGTAGAAACCTCCTAACCTAAATTCTCTTTCTTGACACGTTTCTTTTTATTTATTTCAGTCCAACTGACACTACAGTGGGTTTGATACTGTTTGCTTCTACAGCAGATAATCCACAGGCTCAAAATGACACTGTGATAAACAGGAGTTACCAGACTCTCCTGCATGCATATTTGCTGCTTCCTAAATTAATAAAACACCATATGCTAGTGCTACTTCCATTTCCTTTCTCACACTTATAATTGTTTTCAATACCTTTCATAATATTCCTGTTCATGAAGGTATCAGTGACAGTTGCTAAGTATTCTCATTTATGGACACTGAGGTCACTGCATTATTTCACGCAAAATGATTGCCTGCAGATTTGCTTGATTATTTCAATTGCTGGCCTCAGGGCACAATCCCCCTTCATTACTGTGACCCAGGTAGCACTACAGTACAACTGCTGCAAACAATCTGTGGGGAAATTATATATTTTAGCTTGGAAAGGTATGGGTTCCAGGTTGTCACCCAAAATGGCCTCCATTGGGTCAGAAAACAAAGTAAGTGGATAAATGTAGAATAGAGCTGGGATACAAAATGACTGGAAAACATTCTTTTTAATTTTTTTCCGATTGCATATGGAGGTGTATTTAACAGTAAAAGGTGTATTTAACAGTAATTGTTATCTGTACGTTTTACAGAAACCATGCAGTTATGTCTTACTTTAAGACTAATGATAATCACAGTAATTTAGCAGTTATTTTCAATGCAATATAACAGGACTGGATATGGGTATGTTGCACAGCTGATACATCATTTTATTTGTCCGAAAGCTGCTTCTACTATGGGGTGTAAAAATATGTTCTTATAGTTAAAATTGAAATATATTTTATTATTTCCAATATAATTCAGCTTTACCTCATGCATGGGAGAAGATTTGGGGGGGAATTCACCATTCAGCGAAGTGAGCTCCGAAGCCTTCGGCTCACTTCGCAAATGGTATTATACGCATGTTGATGCCCTGCACGCGGATATCAGCATGCGCATTAAAGGGATTCCCGTCTCGGCGAGGTGACTCTTTTGGTCTCGCCGAGACGGGAATCCCTTTAATGCACTCGCTGATGTCCACGTACAGGATATCAGAGAGCGCATAATACCATTTGCGAAGTGAGCCGAAGGCTTCGGAGCTCACTTCGCTGAATGGTGAATTCCCCCCTTGAAGGGTTTATGAAGAAAATGTAGAATAAACCTGATTTTTATCAATAAAGATTTTTTTTTTTCCTATTATAAAGTGAGATTTTTTTTTAAAGAAATAATAAAAGAATCCAGCAAACTTTCTATATCAGAAACATTTTTTAGAGTTTCTTAAAGTTATTCATTATTCTGTATAAATCAAATCTAGGACTGGATTTAAAATGAGGCCAAATATATATATATTTTTTTTACAAAAAAAAAAAAATTCAATAACTATAAGAGGTTAGGCGTTGTTGCCTTCCAGTTCTTGGAACACGAGCACAGTTGAGCAAGGTTAAGCAAATGCTATAAAAAATAAATACATAAAAAGAAGGATGTCACCTGCATGATGGAGTTTGTCTACTTAAGTGGGTTTTCCCAGTGACTACTGTTTGGTGTTGATCAGCTCCACAGGGGATTGAATGAGTGGGTAACCTCTGCTGTATAATATACTGTATAATATAATACAGGTAAATACCATGTTTAATAAATAAACTAAACCCAAGACTTTGGTCAGAGCAAATGTAAACTGTTGTTAAAATGTGATGTTTTGCCTACTGAAATAAATGTAACAATAATAGATTATAATTATGACAGTTGTGGTCATATTGACTGCATTATTTACTTATTATTACTATTAAAAAAAATGCTCTGTAGTGAATTCACAAATTAGCAATGGGAAATACAAAAATAATAAGTTCCTAGCATCCTTACAGTACACTTAAACTTATATATTTGTAAAATAATAGCTGCAATAAATATGATCTTCTTGTATATTTTTTTTCTCCAAAAAACACTTCATCGTAACACTCATTAAACTCATAGGCTTGACTGATAGGGACAAAACCCAAGGAAATCAGTAAACTGAATAGGGATCTGATTGATTTGAAATTGCACAGGTAAAATATTGATTTTGATTGTGGTTTACATTCTGGAGAGATTTCTATAATTGAGTCAGGAAATATTTATTTTCTACAAACAGTTTGACTGGTAAATGTAACAACTGGGTTATTGTATTAATTGGTCCTCTGTACAGTAAGACTATGGACAAAAATAACTGAAGATGTTTTAAATTCCCTGAAGAATTCTTTCGCTGGTTCAACATTACTTACTGCACACTTACACATTAAATTAGAAAAATAAAAAGCATACATGGGCATAAAAACAGAGTACTGAAACTAAAAAGTAACTTGTTCTGTCTGCACCTTAGGCAAAGTGAAATGCTGATCCAGCTATCAAGGCATGGAAGAGGTATATTACAGTTTCACACAGAATTTATTAGAGAAGAAACAGAAGGAGCTGCAATTTCATTTCCTTCTTTGGTAATTTCTTTGGTAACATATTGCTCAGTGCTAAAAAACTTGTACAAAGGCAATAGATATAAAACAGATTTTATTAAAACCTCTTGTAAAGCACAATTAGGTTTGGACCCTGATACTAAGGTCAAGAACTTACTCTCCCAAAGATGGAGGAGACCCCAGTCAGACCTGGTGTTCATCGACACCCTTTTGGGGTCCAAAGACTTTCTGCAGCAGTAAAGACTTTGATCCAAAACCATTGGAGAAATTTATTAAACTCGGAAAAGCAGTTTTCGTTTTTTCCGAGATGAATAACTCGGAAGAACACTCTGAAGTTTCTCGCAGTAAGTATTGCAAGATTTGCTTCGATCAATACTTGCCGTGAGAAACTTTTTCTATTGAATATATCCGTGGAAAGGTAGCTATACTGTATGGCTACCCTTTCCATGGATAAATTCAATAGAAAAAGTTTTTCATGGCTTGTATCGATCGAAGCAAATCTTGCGATACTTACCATGAGAAACTTCAGTGTGTTCTCCCGATTAAACTAAAAAAAGCCGAAACGAGTTTAATAAGGGTAGCGTAAGCAAGTCAGGGCAACAGCTGCTTGAAAAGTACCCATAGTGTCAAATCCAAAACAGTCAAACAAAAGAGTGATCTAAAATGGAAACAGTGTCAGGGCAGGCAGCAAGAGTCATAACTGGAAAACAGGCAAGATCAGTATACCAAAGAGAAAACTGAAATAAGATGATGGCTTAGGCAGGAACAGCAAGTGACTGGCTATTTATAGGGCTCGGGATAGCTGGATAGGTTGCACCAGTGTTGATAATTATACAGAAGATAGTGCTGGGAAATCAGGATTAATTCGGGCTGCTCTGCTTCTGTTGTCTCTGCTTTCCAGACACCATTCTCACCATTTGGTGAGAAATGGCAGTTATTGCCACACAGAATATATATTTAATATATATTAAAATTAAATCTCCTTTTGTGTAGTATTTTGAATGCAAAGAAGAGATCCAAAATATGAAAATGCTACATTTACCAGTAACACCAGAAAAATATCCCATTTGGACTGACTTGTCAGTTATTTTCTACATAGTAAAAATGTTATCTTTGAATTTGTATTTGCTGATTTATATTACTTTTTTCTTTTTATTTTCCTCCCTTGTGGTTGCAGCCATCTTTTATATGTTAAGTAAAAAAACATAATCGTCATCATGTTCTTCCCTGAAACTAGTGGCTTTAATAGGCAATTGCAACTGTAATAGCAACTTTAATAGCCAATCGCAACCGTAATAGCAACATTAATAGCCAATCACAATTGTGAAGCTCCCTAAAGCTAGAACCTGTCACTATGTATCTCACCGGGGCTAGCAGCTCTCCATAGCTACTATAATATGCATTAATGAACAGTATAGCTGGCAGCTACAGAGGGGAAATGGAGAAACTATACTACAGAAGTACAATTTTCAATAAATGCTATACACAAAAATGCTCCATGTTGAATATACTATAATATACTAATGAGTTGTCCAGAGCCTGAACCTCCGTTTAACAACAACAAGTTTTCATAGATCCAGTAACCACAAATAATCCCAAATAAACAGCATAATAAAAGAAAATATGTGATGTGTATGCAAACAATTTCTGTATAAACTATTCTCCATACCAGTGCACGATTTGTAAAAATGTTGCAGCCTGTATTCCCTTCCCCCTCTCTGGAAAAACCATGTGATTTACCATATGGTATCAGATTGCCGAAAAACTTTAGATTTTATACAAAGGTGTTTTCTGCCTCGACAGCAAAACAAGATAGAAAAAAAGAAACAATGTCCAAGTGCACAACAAAAGGTCATTTTTGGAAATTACAAAGAGAGAATTTTAAAGTAGCCAAAATAACAGCCCTTAGACACTGGATAGCTGGAAAAGACTATTGTGAATGCATGGGCCAAAGTTTGTAATTTTTTGATCAAAGAAGAGAATATGGGGGTTATTCACGAAGGTGCGAATTTGGCTGCCAAATTCTCAAACTGCGGATTCTCATCGCTAATCTGCAACCGTGGCAACTTCCCCATTGTAAAGTCGCGACCGCGACAATTTTTAAAGTTGCGACAGTATTCTCATTATAAAGACGCAACTGCGACAGTAGCAGTCTGTTGCGATTGTTCTTAGCTGGCGAATTCACACCTATACACAACAATTTGGACTTAAGTGAATAACCCCCATATATGAAATGTACAATAAAGGAAAGAATATTGAAGTTATGATAATGATGACTGTAAAGTAGGAGCTGTACTCAGAATGCAAAGGATTAACAAAGCAGAAATCTTACCCCTCTGTTTCACATCTTACCGTGCCCTTTGGTTAGAACTTGATTGGTGCAAATTTAAGCTACAGCAGGACAATGCGAGCTTCTAAGGAATGTAGAAACTAGCTGGTGAAGAAACAATGAGCTGCTGCACTGTTTTTTTGGATTGTCTACCACCATCTCCAAGTCTTAAACCCACTGAGCTTCTGTGCGGGAAGCTTTTCCATAAGATTAGGGAAACATTTCCTGCAAGTCAATCACACCTCTGAGAAGATCTAAAATGAAAGCTACAGTAAAAGGCTACATTCTTGTAAAGGCTGTAATCACTGAAAAAGGAAGATTGTCAAATGAACAATATTCCGGATATTTATAAAAGTCAAAAAGTTTTTTGACTTCTTAAAGCTGGATAATTTCCAGTTAAAGGGTATGGAAATTTTGAATAAAACATTATTTCTCTTTGACATGTATACATAGTGACATTACTCACTATTCAAAGAGCATGGTCCTTTCTCTTCTCCTTATCTAAAAAGCCTGTTGCTATCCCTGAGCATGCGCAGATGAAATCTGTTAGACCGCCTCTGTATTCAGCTATGGAGAGAGGAAGTCATGGAAAGGAAGGGGCGTGTCTACAAACAGCAGGGGAATCGTTGAGAGGGTGAAAGCAGTTACAGGGGGATATTGAGCCCTGCTAAATTAAGAGGTGGGTCAGGAGTTTCTTAATCACTATTTTGCTTGACAATAGGTAAATCTGGCTTTCTTTACAGACAGGGTTTGCATACCTTTTAATGCAGTGGTTCTTAACTGGGGTTCGGTGAGTCGGTCTCAGGGGTTCGGTAGAGCCTCCGCCATGGAGGTCAAGACACGGACGTCAAGTGATTTACTAAAGAAGGGTTAGGTGAATGTGCATACAAAAAATTGGTGGGTTCAGTACCTCAAACAAGGTTAAGAACCACTGCTTTAATGTAATGGTACCTTAAAAAAATATTTATCCCAAATGTCCTTATGCTAATATTTGTATGTGTACATCTGTATGCACAATTAGTGCTAAACTTTGAAATGGAGATGTTTCAGTAAGGACAATTGTGATCATTTTATGTCTGGGATTCTGAAGTGAAATTCATATTTACAGTGACAAATATACCATTTAATGGAACCATTGCCGTAAGACAATGCCAAAGCATACTTTTTAGAATGTTAATTTTTCGGCAGCTTTAAAGTCCCCAACATAATATGATAGCTGGGCAATTAGGAATCAAAAATAAGAAAAGAGAAATGAAAGAAAGTATAGATTTTGGTATTACAGATGTGGTTAGATAAATCAGTAAACCTAAGATGGAATAACAGTAACAGGTACAGATGTATGCAAAGTCAATATTTTTTTTTCTGGAGACGAAAAGATGACAGGATTATAAATATAAAGGTTTCACCATCAGGACAGAAAGAGTTTCTTTACACTATGGATAATAATCATATGTAGTTCCCTGCCTTGAGTTTTAATGAATGGATCACAGATTTTAAAATAGTATGGAAGCTTTTCTAGGATGAAATGAATAATGAATAATAAATCAAACCAGCGGTGATTGATCCTGACAGTTTATCCTTTTGTCAATGTTCATGTCATGATGGATTTTTCCCCCTTGTCTGCAAAATAAATTAGCAGTTAACCTGCTGAGAATTTTTGTTTGCCTTCTTTTAGATCAACACTGAATAAAGTTTTGCAAAAACTGAATCAGACAGATTACTCCTATACAAATATTCCCTTTTTAAAAGAGCGGAGACAAAAATTAAACCTTATCGTACCAAACGGAAAGAAGAAAGGGAAAAATAAATTGCTCTCTCTCCATAAAGTACAGAATGACCAGTATTCAAAGGACAGCAGACACTAGTTAAACAATAGTGCATGCACTACTTTTTTTCCCCAACTATAACGATACATTTGAAAATATATACTGATTAGAAAGATTATGTGTAACAGCACAGAGTATGTGCATATATTCCAAGATAACCTAGAATACTTCTAATGGGAACTGGGTCTGGTGTGTGCTGTGCACACTATCAGAGGATCAGTTTTGTGACCACTGTATCTAGGTATTGACACTGCTCTATTATAAGATAACTGCGGAGACTATTAGTGCTGTCCAATATATATACTGTATAACAGTAGACATTCAGGCTGTTCCAAATTGTGATCAAAATATATTTATTGTGACATCTTCCTCACATAGAGTTTGGGCAGACAGATCGGACTGTATCTGCTTATGTCTATTAGACAATGAACATTGTATCTGGGAATAGCTAAAAAGCACTGGATCTGAGGGTAAATGTACTTTAAAACAGGGGTGTATGTATCATAGAGCTAGAGGACGCAGCTCTTACTAGGCTAACAAATACCCCCCATTTATAGATTTATAGAAACAGGTACTTTCCAGCAGTGGGGCGGGGTGCAATGCAGATGTAGTACTGGCGCCTGCACCAATGTATTTATGCCTCTGCTTGGCACTATAGCTAAGTATGTTTGATGATCAGCCCTCCCTGTCAAGTAACAACACTGCTACACATTTCCCTTGGAAACCTGTATTGGCTGTGCTTAGGCCATTTGCTGTGTCTGAACATTTGTGTGATTATATGGTTCACTTGGAAGAGGCATAAGCAGCAGCGCCAGAATCCGTGTCTGCTTTAAGATATTTGTGTGAAGACATGCAGTGAAGAGTGATTTACAGACACATCATTCTCTTCCATCTCCATCTGCTTTAGTATTTAGACAGCGATGCAGGCACAAATGAGCGGAAAGCAGGAAAAAAAGACATAGGAAAATGTTACATAGAAAATGCTCAGAAAATGGAGTATAACATAGATGTGTGGTGTGGTGGTCAGACACGGGACCCTCACAGCTCCACATACTGCATACCAGCTGCCAAAATAAAATGTGTCTTTGTTAGTAATGGTGCAATTGAAGAACGGGTAGCTCGACATTGGCTTATATGACTGCATCTCTGACCTACAATACAAATGTGTTTAATTTATTTATACCCCCTCCCCCACTTGCACCAGGTGACTGGGCTTTAAATTTGTTCCATGCAGATTTGGCTTCCTGGTGCTGGTTATTTAACTGTTTGGATAGAACAGTATGATCTTTAGCAAATATTTCTGTGTATATATTTTGTACCTTGTTTACTGTACAGTGATTCATTGAAAATGCATTTGACATCACGCAGGTATTTAGGAAGCTTTGTTGTACCAGATAGATAGGCCTAGAACAGACACACGTCTCCAGTAAAAGCAGACAACAAGGCTTTGTTCTAATAGTTATAATAAACGACTCTATTTATCACCAAAACATTCCATTCCCACTGATAAAACAGAAGCTGTCATCTCATTTCTCCCTGGTTGCAAAAAGCCTTTTGGGGATCAGATCTTAACACCACAGCATACAAACATAGGTTGTGCTTTAAAACAATTTCACTTACATTCTGTATATATATATATATATATATATATATATATTTTTTTTTTTTTTTTTTTTCCCCAGAAGTAACAGTAACACGAATAAATGAATTGCATTTCCAAAATTTTGGAATGCGATATATGGACTTTTATGGACTTTCTGTAGAACTTCATGGATAAATACTATATATCATTCTGCTGAAAACGCTGGGGGTGGGTGGGAGCGTGTTACTTCAACAGAGAAAAGTTGACTGCAATCAGCAAACATAAAAATAAATGCAAAGCAATTTCAAAGATAAGATTTTTTTATCGGTACTGTGTAGGAATATCTGCCTTGCCAACCCAACAGCAGTGACGCTATTTGTGATGTCTATTAGACTATGGGAGTTATTCTCTAAGCAGTGGATTCACATAGCAAATCCATGACTGCGACAAGTCTCCCATTGTAAAGTCGCGACAGCGGCAATTTTAAAGTTGCGGCTACGACTATATTTCCATAGTTATGTCTCGAATGTGACAATATTCTCTTTATAAAGACACGAGTGCGACAGTGGCGGTCTATTGCGACTGTCTTTAGCTGAAGAATTCACACCTTTATTTGAAAAGTCGGACTTTAGAGAATAACCCCTATATCGTGTATGTAAATGTCATGCAGATATATACTGTATCTGCCACGTAAAGCTCCAGATGTCTGGCTTTCCAGATCCCCCTTTAAAAGATGCTACATCTTGTTGACCTTCTGCGCTGTGTGTCTCTGACACATTGCTTTGTTTTCAAAGTCCACAAATCATTAATAAACAAGTTAAAGGGTCAAAATGCAGGCCAGTGTACTACATCCCTGTGTAGTACCACTACGGAAAAAATGCATTGCCAAACCAAAACAGGAATTTTTATTTCTTTAGTGTCACTGGTTCTTTAAAACAAGCAATTATTTTGCAGTCCATAATGTAGCAGTGACGTTGTTTGCTGCAGCTAAGTCTATTATCTGTAAGTGCACTTAGATCCTTTTCTATCAGAGATTCACCTCACCTAATCCCATTATTAGAACAGTACAAGTGCCCTGCAGATACATATCTGCCATTTAAAAGCTATAGCTTCCTGATTGTCTAGATCCCCCTACAGAAGATAATACATCTTGTGTGGACCTTTTTGCACTGTGTAGTAGAGCATCTTTGATAGGCGAAGCCCACAAAGTAATTGAGATGCAAATTAAAAGGATAGTAACACTTAAAAATTAAAATGTCTCAGATGCATTTATAGGTAATATATATTCAATCAATGCTTCCAATTTGGGATTTGCTTTTGAAATATTCCACATTAAAAATGTCGCTTAGGAAGGAGGCACTATAATGTTTACTGATTGTAGTCTCTTGGTATTAGATTTTCAGCTGGGTCAAAGGTGCCTCAGTCCTCTATGACTGTCACATCACAGCCACATTTTCATTCAGGTCACATGTTCTCCCCTTAGCTATGACATATCCAATAGCATACACAATTCTGCAGAAAAACACCAACAAATGTAAGGAAAGAAGAAAAATTTATAACAGTAGTCTATTCCCCTTGAAAAAAACAAACAAACTTGTAATACATTTAAAAGTGTGCAGTTTGAACTAAAGAAGTTACATGAAATCTAACATTGTGTACCCATGCTTCCTTTAGGGTTGTTATAACTCGGCTCAGGTTGGTTGTGTATGCAATAGAAATGGCAGAAAAGCCTTGACAGGTAGGAGACCTCTAGTGTCTGAAGCAAGGCTTGGAAGGAACTCTGTGGAACTTTCCAAACTGGATAGTACCCTGGTTAAAAGGGTAAAGGCAGTGGGTGTTGACCTATGTTTAGTGGTTGGTGTGGAGATTATTATAGGTCAATTCTAAGGGCAAACTTCCTGCCGACTGGAAAAATCCCCTTGGTTCACACTAGGTCAACAAAAGATAATGACTTCTCTCAGCAGTATATTATCCAGGAACAGATACCCTAAAAACCTAAATGAAATGCTTAATCCTGAGCTTAACCAGATAAAGTTTAAAGGGAAAGCCTTAATTTTTGAAATATGTTAAGAAATTTTAAAAATTTGAGATAGCACACAAGCCTCCTTTTATCACAAACAAGTTGCCTTGGATCAATTTTGGAAACAAACAAAGTGATATGTTTAAGAACCCATAAAGGAGAGTGCATTGTACCACTAAAGTCTACTACAAGCTTAAAGCCAAGGCAGAGGACATCACAAAATGAAAGGTAACCTTTGGAAGAGGAAACCTGTACATACTAATGTCTATGTGTTAGTCTGTTCTCATTTAAGCCATTTGAGTCTTTTTTTGGTGGTTACTTGCATTACATTTATAGATATGAATTAAATTTACATATGCCTTGCAATTGTGCACCACTGAGCTAATTACCCACACTAGCCAATGACATGCTCACAGGGGCATAACTAGTGGATGCAGTGGTAGTGAGTACCCAGAACCTAAAGAAGCCATTAGGCACAATTTTAATGTACAGAAAAAATAAATACTGCAGTATTAAATGTTCAGAAAATATTATACAATGCAGGAGCTAAGGAATATCACTAAACTGAACAATTATGATCATAGTGGGAATCGGGGTCATAGTTGTTTAAGAAGTATAGCAAGGGACCCCAGTTTCAAATTAGCATCAGGGTCTATCAGTAAGCACCATGGATGTAAAATGGGTTAACAATCAAATAATAAAAAAAAATCAAGCCTCTTTATAAAAATTGCAGATATATTCATAACCCAGCTGGCTGACACTTAATATTCTGCATAATATTTGTCCTTGTCATTTGTGATCACAGATTGCTTTTGAAATACAATGTTGTCCTTTTTGAAGTCAACAGTCTACAGACAACACTGCTACCACTGTGTATCCTTGTTTTAATTTAAAAAAAGCTTTGAAGTGAATTGTGCATTTTTTTTGGATACAAAGTAATATGAATACATGTTTTACCAAATGGACTGATTATGGTATTGATAATACTGTATTCTCTCCTGTAAAGGGCTTTCCCTCAGTGATAAATAAGTGTAAGGAATACTTACTGGCGTCTGTTCCAGCGCCGTGCTCTCCCTGTCCGTTGCGATCGCGCACTGCCGGCGCTTTCAACACACTGTCACACGATGTGGTTGCGGTGACATCACGTCTACATTTGGAAAACTGATCTTTATTAAGCAGTTGCTTCTGCAAGTTTAACTGTTCAAATAATGTCAAATCCAAATTTAAATTAAATTTAAAAATATAAATATATATATATATATATATTTAAAGTTAAAGATGAATATAATAAACATGCAGCATGAAGATAGAGTAGTACTGCTATCATTTTTGTAGGACACCTGGATATTGAAATTACTGTTAGGGCTGTGAAACTGTGGAACAGAGACTAACAAAATCTCTGGAGTGCTTCAGGAAAGGTTTGGATAGCTAATTAAAGGAACATGACGTCCAGGGTTACTTGAATCAATAATATATAGTAACATGTTAATCCACTCTGAATGCAAATTTAAAGAAAAGTTGGCCCAAGGTATTTAGCCTTCTGCTCCAACAAGCGGAAACTAAGATTTATTTATCTACTTTTTTTTTTTTTTATAATATAGGTTGAACTTGGTGGACGTGTGTTTCTTTCAACCTTAACAACTATGTAACTGTCACTGATGTAAAATACATTTTATGCATTTATGAAAGTTCAAACAGATGCGTATATTTCAGAATTTGCATTGGGGCATTCAGCAAACTCTGCGATGCAGTAGTGAATATAGCAAGGTGTACTGCGTTAAATTTTCCAGTTTTACTTCACCAAATTTAAGTGGTGAATTAGGGGGTTGATGGCAGGGCTCCTTCTACCCAACTAACTATGCTGCACTTTACATGTTTTAATAAAGAAGAGTTTATAAAGGGCCTAGATGGATTTCTAGATTGTAGAAATATTAAAAGCTATGGGAACTAGATTACTAGAGTTGCGTCCTCGACTTAGGGAATTATTTTGATTGCCATATTTTGAGATGAGAATGATTTCTCCCTAAGATGATGTTGATTGACTTTTGCTTCATGGGTATTTTTTTTTTTTTTGCCTTCCTCTGGATCAGTGGTTCTCAACCTTTTTCAGGCCGCGACCCCTGGCACTGACGTCACCGCGCACCGCGTGATGACGTTTCGGCCGAACGTCATCACGTACGCGCACAACGTGGTGACATTTTCGGCCGACGTCACCCCGCAGGAACCTTTATAAGGAGGGTCCTGCAGCCGCTTACGGGTGTCGCAGTGGTTCTCAACCCCCGTGGGTCGGTCATGCGACCCCCAGGTTGAAAACCGCTGCTCTGGATTAACATTGCAGGAAAATAATCTGAACTGTATTTACTTGTATCTTCTTTTGTCTCTATAAACTTTGTTGCTATAAAAATACACAAACAAAATCTAGGATGAAACATCAAAAAATGACATTTTTGTAAACACCGCGCATGAATAACTGCCATGCAAATCCAAATTGTGCTGTTTTGCTATTGCTAGAGGCCCTTTAAAGAGGACAGGATTTGGGGTAAGCCTTTATTACTGCTACAGCTTTTCCTTCAAATTACCTTTTTCATTAAAATATTTCAATTATATCCTTATATAGTCTTGTTACTTCTTTTATTGTATTTTTTTTTTTTTGCAGTTTGCTTTGTAGTACTGCTCCCAAATCCCTTCTCTGCGTTCAGTTTAATTAAGAAGCAGCACGTTTGTTAGTAGAGCCCAAGTTCATCACCTTACATTAATCTAAATTGTACAATACTCCACATGAGCTAAAGTTCATATTTGTAAGGTAAAGACAGCAACCCTATTACTGTAAAATATGAGCAATAACTTACTGCTGCTATCATATTTCCATTTCATTGTCTGCTTGTATGGTAACTGCATTATATACTATTTTGAAGTGAATAATATAAACTGTACAGCAGCAATTAGTGTTGATTATGTATTTTACAGACCAAAACAAAAATGAGCGAACCATGGCCATTTTAGTTAATTCAAACATTTAAAAACCAGATGTGATCAGTTTTGGCCTGAGAAATAACATATGAAGATGAAGTCCAACATCTGCGGCAGGCATAATAGCCTGATTTGAATATAATTGACCCACTGTGTTCAGTTTTGTTCTGATATTCCCTCTTGATCATTACTCAAGGAACAGAAAGCTATTCTGCTGAAAGAATTTACAAATCACAGTTTATTTTAATCTGTATCATGCACAGGCGGAGCAGACTGCACAATCTGATGCACACAGTAGCTACAACACTTTTTCATTAGAAAAAGAAGAGGGTAAGATTGTATGGGCCCTTAGTCCCATTTTTAACACCTTGTTGTTTTTGGCGTTATTATTCTGTTGATCACCCTCCCACACTAGTAGTGAAAAAGACTCCCTCTGAAAAAGAAGCAAATATGCTTTAGAAGTGGCTGACAAGATTGTTAACCAAGTCCTTTTGCAAATCATTAAACCCACATGAAAATGATAACATCCTTTACTATTTTTAGCTTGCCAGTTGTATATGCCTGTCTTTGAAATTGGGCGTGTCTGCCTGTTGTATAATGGCTGAAAAACAAATTTACATTCTATTAACATTTTAATTTCGAGAATGTTCTCAGTGAAGTACTAGAAGTTTGGAAATGCAGTTTTCAGTATGCCAAGATTTTGTCAACAAGACATGAGTTGGAAACTTCTTCACCAAATTCTTTATTGCAAAATATTTCTTTATCCTCTCATATACTACTGATGTGTTAAAATGAATATGTTATTTCATGTGTACTATTGCACAGCCATTCAACTTCCATTCAATTAAAAAAAAGAGTTTATTGCAAACTACTGATTGGAATGTTCAGTGCTTCTGTAGATGATTGAAGGTACAATGAAAAGTCTAATTAAATTCATGCAAATGGACATTGCAGAGTCAAAGGGATGGAATTAATAACAATTGGGGTATATTGTCCCTTTAAGTCATGGATTTATCACTTTTTGTCTAACTTGTAATAGTTTAAACATTTTTAACCCACAAAATTGCCCTTCCAGAATTTCTTATTTTAAAGAGAAGACTTAAAGGGGCACTATAGTGCTGATATAACTGCACACAAACATATAAAACTCTTTCATACTAAGCCAACTGCTGACACAAATAGTTAAAAAAAAAGTTTAGAGAGGAAATAATACTTGCAGTTTGCTTTCCTTAATTAGTTTTCCTGAGAGCTGACATTTTCCTCCCCCCACTCCCCCTTCTGTTTCTGTTCTGCAAGTCAGGCAGCAGGAGAAGAAAAAGCTTCCTGACTGCTATTGGTTAAGCAGTGTGCTGACCTTTTGGCTGCATAAATTAAGCTTGTTTACAGGAGATTACAGAGGGAAAGATAACTTGTGCTCATGTGCTAAGTAGTAAGTAGGGAATCTTTTCATGGAAAACTGGTCAGTACACATCACATACACACATTTCCTGGTGCAGGAGTTTATCAGTACTGCCAACTCAATCATTCTGCTTCACATGAAAAAACTACTGGGGAGAAACACTTCTCACTAAGGTATAGTACTGTATATGTAAAGATGTATTTTGACTATAGTTCCTCTTTAATGAATCATTGAGAGAGATGCTAAGTTATATTATCATCACATGGATCAACAACTTTATTTCAAAACATATATTGTATCACCTTTGACAGCTGATGCCTGACACTGACTACTAGTGTTTAGAAAACTGTCCACTGTTATTAAAAAAAAACATTTCCAGGACATATTTTGTATATATTTATTATTATAATCCAAAAACATATGTGAGTGTGACTGAATAGAGAAACTAGATTGTAAGTTCCATGAGGCAGGGACTGAAGTGAATGATGAACCTCTGTAAAATGCTGCGTAATATAGTAGCGCTATATAAAAATGACATTGGGGTGTCTGCAGACAATTATTATGTTCATGAGCATCAGTGCAATCATCTTCACTAGGATGGCCATCAACTTAGAATTGAAGGTGTATGTTGGTGTATCAGTCTGGTCTTATAGAATATTCACAGATTCAGGTGTTGTAGATCGTTATGATATCTTTTAATGGACGTTTATATCTGGAAAAAAAGAGTTCTGTGAGGTTTGAACGCTTGATACCCTCTTAACTAAAGATATGTTGATCCATTTAAAGATACCACAATGTCCTCAAACACCTGAATCAGTTAGTATCTATCCTTCAACTTAAACAGGTAGATCTGTGTTTGTGTATTCAGCTCAAGGAAAAAACAAATCAGTATTTATTACTACAGTCTAAGCACATTTGAACTCTAAACTCTTTCCAATGAGAAGGATTGATTCTTTGCTTTCTAGACCTAGTTCCAGATCATTAGCGTTTATCATTAACTAGATCATTAATCTTGCATTACAGAATGGTTACTTTATCTTTTCAAATTAAGGCACCAAATCAGTTTTATGCCCGTCACTTGGCATCAAATTTTATGATACTAAGCTCATAAATTTTATAAAGAGTGGTAAGATCAGAACTTAATTTCTTTGGGATAGTTGGGTTAATGGCTTCAGTATGAGCTGCCCTTCTTCATCTTAATCATATGTAATTGTTCTTTACCCCTTTTAGTGTCAGCCAAATGGCAGAAATTATTTTCATGTGTTTTTTTCTTTAACTTTGTACAAAATCAGTCTATCTGGTGAAAACAATATGAATAGAGTCAATTTCTGTATTATTGCTAGAAGTTTGAGGATTTTGTTTCTGTCTTGAGCACTTTGTTTCCTATTTAAAATTTGAACAACCTGATTATCTCTACAAATGGATTCTCTTCTCAGCATTTTAAAAACACTGCATTGTTTCACTTTTAATGCAATAGCACACTGGGTCTTTTATTACCCATGAAAACCACCTAGTGTACCACTGGGAAATTTAAAATAGTGGTTTCCAAGTGAATGGGGAGTTGCCATAACCAAGTGTATCCTTAAGCAATGCTAAAACCCTCCATCTTTAAACATGAACATAGTCTCTAGGTGAGAGGAATATCTTTAAAGCAAAAATGGCCAAAGCTTTATATTTTTTTTCTGTCTTTCTATAGAAGAGTAAATATCTTTATAAGTTAAACTTGATGGTTTGGTGTCAGCCAAACAATCTAGCTATGTATCTGTCTAATTAGATTTGTATAAACAAGGTAAGACATTCTGATAATGTTCAGAGAAGTAATTGATTTGCAACACTACCTCTTTATTTATGGATGGGGGAGGTGGCATTTTCTTTCATCTTTTGCTTAATACTTAAAGGGCTAGTAAATAATGTACCACAAGGCTTCTCTGTCTTTAAGCAGTTTTCTGCATGCTTTAATGACTTGTGTGCAGTAGCCTGAAGATTGACCATTGATGCAGAAAAACTCAGAATTTATTGATCTTTCCTCCCACTAAGGCTAGGTTCACTTTAGCATTTTCATGTGGGGCATATATATGTCACACATAAAAACAAAAAAAGCCATGGCATGTAAACCTATGGGACTAACCAGTTGCCAGCCACACTGATACAAGCGCGCACACGCTGGAATGCTTCTCATTGCGTATATACGCCATGCACAAAATTCAGCCAGATGGGTAGAACCGCGAATGCAGAGGGAGCATTCACACTATGGGGGTTATTCACTAAGGTGCGAATTCAACTGTCAAATTCGCAAACAGCGAATTCCCATAGTAAATCTGCTACAATTTCCCCATTGTAAAGTCATGACAATTTTTTAAAGGTAAGATTGCGACAATTTTCTCATAATAAAGTCGTGAATGCCACAATATTCTCATTATAAAGACTGCGGCTGTCTTTAGCTGGCGAATTCACACCTATATGCAACAATTCGGACTTTAGTGAATAACCCCCTATATCGCCGGTGTATTTTCTAGATGTGCGTTTCTAAATACGCAGCACATTTACGCAGCGTGTGAACTGGGCTTTAGAGCTTAGTAATTTCTGTTCCTTCCATTTCTATAGCCCTGGGAAAAGGTGACTAGGCAGAGAATACACAGTTAACTGTAAATGATCCTCAAAAAAAGACCAGACCATTTAGAGTATGCAAAGGTAAGTCTCCAAGAAAGTGTTGGACTGGCCCACCAGGACATAGGGAAAACTAGCCATAGGCCCAGGCCTCAATGAGTCCTTATGGAGATTCAAGCTGTAACATTATGGCATATATCTGAGGTAGAGCAAAATAGGTAGGTTTTTTTTTTTTTTTTTACAAAAAAAGGGGGTAGGATACAATTAAATCACAGGGACTGAATGGGGAAATGAAGAGACAAGTAAAACATCTTTTACGTAGTGGGCCCCTGATCTCAAGTTTCCTGGTGGGCTTCAGCAATCCAGTCCAGCACTGCTTCAAGCTGTTGTACAAGCAAACCGAGAGTTGCTTACATATAGAGAGGCCTTGCTGTACATATGATTAATTAGTCACCTGAAAGTAAGCATATCTATATATATAATTCTCTCTTTTCCCGCCAGCCATAAGAACTGAGGCTACATTACAAATCGATACAAATCAATACTATCACTTAATGTTATTCAAATGTTTCACCTTGTTTATAGACAGACATTCATAAGGGCAGAAAAAAAAAAAATATATATATACAAATGTATTCCCCCCACCACCAACCTCACTAGATATCTGCACAGCTAATTCAACACTAACTGCTGGGTGCTGTTCACACATAATTCAATATATTTTCAAAAGAAAGAAACAACACAAGACTTATAACACAATATGTCATAAAATAACTTGAATTACTATACAGTATATACAGTATATATATATATATATATATATATATATATATATATATATATATAGTAATTCAAGTTACTTTAATTGCAGGCTTTTCAATGCATTACCTGACTCTGTGACCCTACTGTTGAAAGCATTTATGAATTAATAATTTCTAATTATATAATTGTTTCCATTAAGCAGCACTAACCACTAGTCACTAACCTTTAAGTGCAGGCAATGGTCCGACCCTTCCTAATGTCTACAAGTTAAAGATACAGTACACAAATATCATTCTGAATGTAGCTAAAACTTTGACCTCCCCTTCAAATAATTAAGGATTATTTAATGAAATATAAAGGTATAAATTAATGCTTGAAAACAAGGGATCGTTTTTAACCGTTGTACAGCAAAACGGAAAACATTGTGAACGATTAAAAATGTATTTCTAGCTGTCACAGTAATTTTCCTGCCTCTTCCCCAGTTTAAAACCCTCCTGCTGTTTTGAAAATACTGCTATGAGTACTACCTATGTCATATGTTAGTTACTAGAGTCATAGAAGTAGGAAGAACAATAGATGGAGAGTATTTTTGGGACAGCAACTTATTTACACTGACGTTCTAATAGACCTTGCTGTGCATCTATATTATGTGATCTATTTAAGATCCCATAGTAACCAATTTTACATTAAAATGTAAAATTACATTTGCTTTAGTGCGGTTGATGAAAGTTTCTGATTGGTTTCTATGGGTTACAACTGTGAAAGTTTGCACCTACAGTATGTTATTTGATGAAACTGTGAGCTGCCTACGTTTTTCAAGTCACTATTGAAAATTAATATTTTTTTACCAGACGGCTTCACATTTATTATCATTTTCATTTTCCATAATGAAGTAAGTTAAATGAAAAAATTTAGTCGGTGAAGAAAATTTTCCCTATATCAAACCCTTTTTGTACTTCTTCCTACTATTTCCATATTCCGCACACAGCTCCACATTATTATAATTGTGTAGTATAACTATAAAGATAAAATGACTTCATTATAAACAGAGTTGAATAAAACAGGCACTAGAATTGTAATTTTATGCACTGTGATATTACAAGTGTCATCTGTCAGGATTTCACTCAGACTAATGAAATAACGTACAAATGATACAAAATCTGTTTAGTAAAACAACACCTGGAGCAACAATAACAATAGTTCAGAATAAAATGAATAGTGACCATCTCGTTCAGAAATGAAAAGTAAAACTGAATTTTCCCAATTATTTCTAATTACCTTGGAAGTTTCGAGTTTATAACATTAAATCATTAACTACCGGCACCCAAAGACATTAATAAAGGGCTTATTTATGAAAGTCCAAACAGTCATGTAAGGGTCCAGACTCGCATTCCTCATATGCAGGTGTTTAATAAACTCTGTGCTAATTCGCAACCAATCTGGCAGGCGACTATGACAGTCACAGATTTGCAGAGCTCTTCGCATCACATTAAATTCACCTATTCATCAAGCAACAGAGCCAATCAAATTAGAGAATTCAGAAAAGTGTACTGTGGCGCATTCACCAGCTTTGCTTCGCCAGATCATAGTTGAGAATTAGGGGGTCGATAGCAGGGAACCTACTATGTGAATGACTATGTGGCACTAAGCATTACACAGAGTCTGACACCGTTCGCTTCTCTGCTATGGGAATACGCTGCTTAGTGAAAAATCAGTGGAGTGTATCGGATCTGAAGTGAAGCGAATACACTTGGACAGTCGAATTCTCACTTTCATGAATAAGCCCTTTTAAATGTTTGATTGAAAGACTTGCCATTGATTACAGAGAAGTGTATGACTAGAGGGGAACCCTTTAAGTTTGGTTATCTTGTATTACAATTTTTTTTTTTTTAAATTTCTGTTTTTGGTTTTCGTCAAGGTTAAAAGATCATTGAAAAAATAAAGTATTATAAAATATACATGTACGCTGTTTCCATTTAATTTAAACAAAAACGGATGAAAATAAATACAGACCTGGCAGCATATAACAAATTTGTCACTGAATTTTGCAAATGATTTGGTAACTATATCTTGGAATCTAATGTTACGAATCAACCCATGGCCCTTTGCTCTGCAACCTAAATGTCTGTAGAGAGTTCTTTGAATGGTAGGCGTATACATTGGACATATATGAAATCTCAGAATGTTACGATTATAGTATGGTGAAAAACATGGCAGGATCAATTACAGGATAAGTTAGGTAAATGTAGTCATTTCCAAGAGCCAGTATTATATTGTAATATTCAGTGTTGACACAATTTAACACAATTTCATCTTATTTAATTCCCCACAACAGGTGATGGAGGTATAATTTCAACAGGGGCTATATTTTCCAAGAAGGATGAGAAGATTTGGCATGTCACCGATAGATGTATAATACAAAGTATCCTTACAAGTTCCATCAGAGTTTGTATGGCAATTGTAGTATTCAGGATAAAAAGGCTCTTCAATGTGTAGTTAAACCTGCTGTGCACATTTTAGGAGCAATTTTTCCATCACTGGATGATATCTATTAGACCATGATTGTTCCAGAAGACCAATATTATTATTAAAGTGCACCTGTCACCTCACAACTACTACTAATTTAGGTTGGACTTAGGCTAAATGACAGAACCAACTCCACAGGGAATAATGGGTTTATGCCCAAAGTTGCAGAATTCTTTTCGGAGATAAAATGATTATTGAACAGTTTAGTAAATAGGACAAAACAGTGATATTGTTAAATATCATCTGTTTCTTGTGCATTTACTAGTTGAAATGCCTGATCAACTTTAGTCAAATGTTACGTAAAATGTGCCTAAAGGAAAATCATTACCTGACTGTCTGTTTGGGTGTTAAAAGGGGCAGGTCACTGTTGTACTTGGAGTTTTTCTGGTTATAATATAATTATAATATTATATACAGTATATTATAATATTATAATATTATTATAATACCTTCTCCCCCAAAATTTAACTAATCCCACAGTCACTTCTAATCTAGATTGTAGAAGTCACTTTAAATTAGTGTGTAGGTCATATGTAAAAGTCAATTTCTAGGGCCTTATACAGAATTGTGTTCTATATACATTCAGATAGTAATAGTTAACAAAACAATTATGTGACCTACTAAAGAACACATATATTAGCTAAGGTGTTTCGCTTTCATTTATAAAAAGTACATTCCTATTGTAAATCAAAATAAGGGATGTCATGATGTCTAGCCAAATTAAACCTTTTCCTTTCTCAACTAAGCAGTAGTGAGTCCCAAATATATACAATGATATCACACTAACCCTGACATTCATCTGTACTTCCTAATTAAATCTTCGCCTGTTTTTTTGCAATCTATTTTAGCATGAAATGACTGCTAATAATTAAATCCATGGACGCACACAAGTAATTAGTTGATTAGTTTCTGAGTGCTATTAGAAACTGTCAGTGCTTTAGGGAGCATAAACATTGACTGTTTTCCCATATGTATAGTGGCTGTTTCAATAGGTATTGTGTTTGTTGTCCTCCACATAAAGGTTTCTGTGCTTTCAAACAAGCAATTCTGATCTGTTTCTGACTTTTTCTGTCTCAAACTGCTGCGCTATGCTGTCTCATTAAACCCATTGTCATCCTACACTGCAAAGTTTGTCCCTCTATATGTTTATTTTGGTTCTGTCAGATGTAAACAAGAATGTAATTAGAAATTACAGGTGCAATACCCAATACACTCACAAGCACTAATACACCCACACACCACCACTAGACTTGGTTTACATTTTCACTGATATAAGCAGCACTAGACAGTATGGGTGAGAAGCAACATGGAAGAACCACATTGGTCTAAGACAGGGGTGGCGAACCTTTTTGGCACGGAGTGCCCAAAAGGTGGCGTCACCCACCAGCGCGTCCCCCGAAGTGCCGGCGCTGGTGAGTGACATCATCACGCCGGCGTCGGGGGAGGAGCGTGCATGCATCAGGGGAGGAGAACTCCCCTGCAAACGAGCGCTGCTTCAGTGCAGGCCATGGATCCGGCCTGAAAACTGTCAGATTGGGTCTGCGGCCTGTACTGAAGGCATGGTTTGGCGATGGCTCTGCGTGCCCTCTCTGGCATGCGTGCCATAGGTTCACCATCCCTGGTCTAAGACATAAGCATAAGTAAAGTATGCAACTGGACTAGGCAACTGGCAAAACCAGAGGACACAACATCAAGTACTTTTACAGACATGAGAGGAAAAAATGTTGAATATTAGCTGTGATTGTTTCCGTAGTATGAAAATTCAGAGTATGCTTTCATTTACAAGACACATGCAAAGGTGCACTTATGCTATGATTTTCTCAGATAGTAAAACAATAATTCTTCAAAGGGTATCAGTTTTGGATTCTTTTCTTGTAAAATGGCAGCTAGTTGCTTGGCAACTGAAAATATGTACACTCTGTGTATGAAACCTTACATGCAGAGCCTTTGCTACAAAAATATGCTGATGACATGTCCATCAACTGAAAGTGAACATGCTGTACTATGAGTTGCGATTTTTTGTTCTTACTGATTGTTATTCTTTCTACTTTCTATATAGTTTTTTGCTGCTGTCAATAGCATAGACCACACAAGTCTTTTACAGCACATGTCGTATTTAACATTGTGCTCTTGCTAAACCTCTAGAGCTGTATTTCTTCCTGAAGTGGTTACATTTTGTATTTACAGTTCTGATATTCCATCTGCCCCAAAGGTCTTTTTTTCTTAGACCTAATAATTTCTTGTTTCCATTTACTACAACTATTTAGAGCACAAGTCACACAAGATGTACTTCTCAATCCATAACCTTTGCAGGCATAAGAAATGCCCACTAGACACTGCACAGTTGTAGGCTGCACACTGAACTATTAAAATAATTAATCAATTTTACATAGATCTTGTAACTTACAGCAAGTTAGCAACCAATCAGAGGTTGGCTTTAATTGTTTTAGGCTTAATAATGAATGTACCATTTCTAACACTATTGGTGCTCTGTCAATCCTTTAGTTAATGAGAGAATGTTATTGTGGAACATGCAAGCTGAAGTAGAGTACCCACTTCTCTCGCTCATCCTAAGCTTTGAACCACTGCAGGTCTGAGGAAGATTGTCCCTTTTTTGATGCCATCAAGTTGCATAATAGCAGCTTAATATTTCAACTGGCATAGTACAGGGTAGTACAGTAAGTAAATTATACTGATTTTGGAGGTTAATATTCAAATATTTATCATTAGATAGAAATGGTGTGCTATATACTATTATAAGCACTTAAAATGACTTTTAACTGACTGTAAGGACTAATCAAGACAGTAAACCTATTTTTTTAGGGTGCAGTTGTCAATAAATGCCCTTGTATTGCATTTGAGAAATGTTCCAAAAAAAGGCTACAGAGAAAAGATATGGGGAACCTGTCTTGTTTGGCAGGGGTAACAGTAAACACTTTTGAATTGTTTGTCACATGCTTATACCTGCACAGCCAGCATTAAAGTCCTTCCTAAATGTAACTAAATTGACCAAATTCTGAAACAGACATGTTATACCAATAATAATACAACACTTTTATGAGATATTATCATCCAAAAATAATCTTCCATTTTGAAATATTTTTTTCTTGCCAGCCCATTTTTGCTACAGTAAACAGTGTGAGGACTACAGAAGGTAATTCAGCAAGGTGCGAACTCACCTTGCAGTGCTTCGCACACAGACTGGTATGCGCTGGCTGATGTCCTGCACGTGGACATCAGCGAATGCTTTAAAGGGATTCCAGTCTCAGCGAGACTGGTACTTTATGCCATGTGACTATTTTGAGAGCAATGAGTTCATGTCACCTTGTTTATTTTTCAATACCAGATGACTCCTACAGCTGATGCTTGATTCTTTAATAAATATAATGATGGTTTAAACATAATAACACAATGTGAAATTGTTGAAATAACAGATTTAGCATCTGGTGCCCCATGCCCAATTTCCCTGTACAAGCTGCTTTAACCACTTCCACATTCTTATGACTGACTTAGCTAAGGACAATATTTTATTATAACCGTAAGGAAAGTACCTAAAGTTTCATTATATTTTATATTTAGTTAATTATCTTATGATCATGAGTAATAATGACTGACACTCATATAATGAGTACTAACCAATCAATGAATATACTAACAATCACAGCCAATCATAAATGATGTACAGTATTTTAATACAGTAGTTTGAGTGTTTTTGCAATGCTTATAAATAAACACAACTTCCTCATTTCTCCACACAATAACCCAAAGAAGTCTCAAATACTGAACTTTGTGTCAGTGTGAGTTTCTTATATACTTCTGCAAAACTAGTGTGTTGTCCCTTCAAGGTTACACAAATGTGTATACCGTTACCTATAGCATACAGGAAATTATCCTGAACCACAAATTTCCTTAACAATAGGGGTTGAGCTTAATATAGCAGAGATTGCCGGAGAACTTGAGGGTTTTCCAGGAGACCTGATATTTGCTTTGCAAATCCGGAGTCTCTTGGTGAAGCCCAGAAAGTTCTCAACTCTGTAAACTACTAGCATTCTCTTACTGGTACTCTCTACTAAGAATAAAGGAAAAGATCCTTTACAATCTACTCGGTATTATGGAAAACATGTCCTCCAAAGTTTAATGTTGAGATCCTGATAAAAATTGTGTTACTTTTGCTCCTGTGAAAACCACATTGTCTGCTGAAAACTATTTGTGTCTTTAGCCACAGGCACCGGCAATTCAAATATTTGCTCCTATAGCATCTACTAGGCCAGTAAAAGTGGTTCAAAAACTGGAGCATTATGCCTTCCCATAACTTTTCACTGAGCTATTAATCTGATGCAATTTGGCATAAAGTAAATTTAGCAAATAAAGTAACATTTATTTACTTTATTTGCAGTAGATCTGGGTCTCACTTTGCTCTATTTGGCTCATGCTCTCCGGCTTTGTAACAGATATAAAAGGCAGAAGCTGTGCTATATGGCAATATATGTTATTTCTATCTGCATCTTAGACTACAAAGGCCAACAGAAATTTAGCCAGAAGACACACTGATTAAACAAATTAATCCAGCCTCCAATGTACTCCTGTTTTTTCTAGTTGATCACCAGAATGAGTAAAGAACTTTACTTAACATAACACATAGAATCAACGTAAGAATGTTGGAAATGCTGTATCCTACAAATGAAAACATATCAACATGCTCTCAGCATTTGTACTTCTCTTTCAATAACAGTATTATTTCACAACAGAATTTGGTAAGAAGAAATATGTAGGGATAGCATAATGTAGACATAACAAAGGATATGTATAACATATGAGGACAGAATCAATTTTCTTAACTAATTGCAAATTGATTTGTGATTCATTTGCTGCAGATCATGATTTATACAGTATAATTCAGTGCGAGGTAACAAATTTCAAGTTCTGTTAAGGATGCAATCATTAAACAAATTCATCAATGACTTATCCAGGGAGTAATGAAATTGCCAAAATTATTTCCCCAATTCCCAGAAGATTTACTTAACAGATGACCTGTTAAAGTTCCTCTAACTTACCATGGAGTTGTTTTCAATACTGGCTGGCATCATACTCAAAATTATACTGCCTTAGAACTGTCAAAATAAAGCTTTAAATTGTCTTCATGCTGCCTCTCATCTGTCCTAATAGTAAGATCACAGGTATTTCATCAGACGTAATTGTTTCCTTCTTCATAAAAAAGAAGTGTAACATTTTACAAATTATTACTTTTTAAAGAAAACCAATTACCCCCTAGGAACTATATATGTATTTAATCAGTACTGATATATTCATAGAAAGACTAGCCAAGTATATACACAGACATAACGGAGCCATGTTGGCTGCTATGCTGAAAAATGCTGTACATTGCACATGTTAATTTATTTATTGGGTATCTGAAAATGCACTGCACTGAAGTAAAAAATGCCTTTTTTATCTGTATACATGGAAGAGTATTCACTGTTCTGATTAGTCTGGTGTACATTAGAAGCAATTGTATGCATATTTAGATTGTAAGCTCTATGGGGCAGGGACCTACAACCTCTTGTGTCAACCACAACCTGGCACTTACAGCCTAATTCACCATTGTGCGAAGTGAGCTGCGAAGCCTTCGGCTTACTTCGCACATGGTGTTATGCGCCCGCTGATGTCCTTTAATGCGCTCACTGATGTCCTTTAATACGCTCACTGATGTCCTTTAATGCACTCACTGATGTCCGCGTGCAGGACATCAGCGGGTGCATAACACGATTTGCGAAGTGACCCGAAGGCTTCGCAGCTCACTTCGCACAATGGTGAATTAGGCTGTTAAAGTGAAGTATCCTTGTGATATTATATTTGTATTGTTTAATGCATTTGTCCCATGTCTGTATTATATTTGTATTGCTGAATTGTACATTGATGTGTAAATTTGTGGCGCTTTATAAATAAAATTATACATACATTAGGCAGTATTAATACACTCTTACAATCAAACCTGTTCCACCCTTTCCTTTTTACTGTTCAAGTCACATGGTTGCATAGGGTCAGATCTTTCTTTACTATTTATCCTGTTTTCAAGTAATGAAGTTTGCTCACTTGAGATACTATTAAATGTTAAATTGATGTTCAGATTACAGTTATGTATTCACCAACACTGATTCTTAATAGATGTATTTATTAACGTGTCATTAAATGATAATAGTACTTTTGAAATTTGGCCATTAATTCTAACCAAGGGGGTAATTCAGCAATGTGCGAAGTGAGCTCCGGATCCTTCGTACATGCTGTTATGCGCTCGCTGAAATCCTGCACGCGGACATCAGCAAACGCTTTAAAGGGATTCCAGTCTCGGCGAGGCATCTTGAGTGGTCTCGCCGAGACTGGAATCCCTTTAAAGCGTTCGCTGTTGTCCGCGTGCAGGACATCAGCGAACGCATAACAGCATGTGCGAAAATTACATGAAGTTGGTTTAAAAAAGGTTTGTGGGATTTCTTTTCATTAACACCTAAAAGCCAATGTACTTCATCTTGTCATTCTCATTTGATTGTGTGATTATTAAACAAAGATAAATTGGGAATTATTCACTAAGTTGCAAACTTGTCTGTTGAATTCGCAAAGAGCAGATTCCCATAGCAAATCCGCTACAATTTCCCCATTGTAAAGTCACGACAATTTTTTAATGTTAAGATTGCAACAATTTTCCCATAATAAAGAGGCGACTGCGACAATATTCTCATTGTAAAGACGCAAATGAGACAGTAGCAGCTTATTGCGACTGTCTTTATCTGGCGAATTCGCACCTATACGCAACAATTTGAACTTTAGTGAATAAACCCCTTAAAATGTTACATATATAAAATGCAGTTATTGCACATATGCATACAAATTAATGAATGAATGTACGTGTGTGAGGCTAAGGGAGAATTTTAATAAACTTGAAAAAACTCAATTTCATCTTTTCGAGTTTATTCCGTGGGATCTCGGCTTTTTCTTGCAGTAAATGTCGATAGTTTTTTTTCTATTGATATTTACTGATAGAAACTTTTCGATTGGATTTTTCACTGGGAAAAGGTAGCCATACTACTAATGAAAAACATAGCTACCTTTCCACAGAAAAATTCAATCTAAACATTTCTGTCATTGAATATTGATCGAAAAAACTTTGCGATATTTACTGCGAGAAACAGATGAGATCTTGCGGGAATAAACTTGGAAAGGCGAAATTGGCCTTTTCATAGTTTATTACATTTCCTAATAGTCAAGATATAAGTAGTGTATTATAACTTTAAAATTTGGAATTTCTTCCTACAAAGATAATAAAATACTTGATTGTGTCTAGTGCTAAAATAACCTTTAAAAGCAGTGATGCCCAACCTACGGCCCATGGCCCGAATTCTGAATTGTTGCGTGTAAGTGAATTTGCCAGATAAAGACAGGTGCCATAGACTGTTACTGTTGCAGTCAAGTCTTTATAATGAGAATATTGTTGCAATCGTGACTTTACTATGGAAAATTGTTGCAGGTGTAACTTTAAAATTTATCGGGGTTGCGACTTTGAAGCTGCCCATGACACGCGCATCGCAAATTTATATGGCCCCCAGGCTGAAAAAGGTTGGGCATCACTGCTATGAAGCATATAGTCGAAGGGAAACTACACCCTTTAAGGCAATTTTATATTTCAATATCTTTCACAAAATAATCATTTTCACTTATAAATGGTTTTCATTTATTTAGTTCCCCTGCTATTATTTCTTGACTTTCCAGAATTCCAGAATTCTTCCTGGGCCACCATCCCAAGCGTTAGCGGTAGAATGCTGAAATTGTTACAATAAGCTCCTCAAAATAAGATAGCATTGTTAACAAACATTTGTTTGATGAACGTGTTCTTAATCCATTGTACAGGTTGCAGAATTTTTATCACTCAGTCAACTTTACTCTCCCGATGCCTAGTAGAAAGTAATGGGAGAAAATATAAAATATATATACTGACAAGCTTAACATGGCTAGCATATTCCACTTAGAGCTAATTTAGAAATAAAATCACGAATTACCCACAGATTATTTAAATATTTCTCTTTCTTAGCCTTACTACACAATCATTTTATACATCTTAGTTGCTATAAGCACTGTTTGTTCAAATGCCCAAACCACATTGTGCAGCAGTATCTCATCATTTATAAATTGTTAATCAAAGATATGTGTTTTCCACTATAAGAAGAGAAGACACAATATATTGGGAGTTTGCCCATTTGGAATCGAGTCAGAAATACAAATCTTACATATCTCCCACTTGTCCTTAGAGAGCTTAGCTCAGTGTTAGCAATGTTATTTAATTTTATAAGAATTTCTTTCTTTTATACCGCCTCTAAATTTGAGGAAAGCCGATTTTAGTCCCTTTTAAAAAAAGGGAGGAGATATTTGAAGGCTAGTAAATAAATTGTATTTTGGAAATCTCAGGAGAAGTATCACAAATAGTAATCAGAATGGTTCTATGAGACATGAGATCTATTATCACTAAGCACCCTAAAAAAAATTCCCATTAGAATTGGCATGCCACTCAATCAAATGCAGATCTTAATTAAAATTAATTTTATTGCTTTCTGCCTGTATGTATCTTTACTGATAGCGGTTATGTTGTTAAACAGACCTCAACCAGTCCCATTGTTTGTATGGTGCTTTACAACAATACATATTCTGGAAGTGTACAAAAGCCCAATATGTTAAGATAAATAGCTAAACTGAAATCATTTAGAATGTTTGGAAGCATCAATTTAATTTAATGGTGTTACTGTCTTTTAAAAAATACGTGCAGTAAGTTTGACTGTATGGATACGTTAGATGTAGTCTAGACGTAAAAAAAATAAAGAAAAAAATTAAAACTACTAATCTACTGGTCTTAGAAATGTTATATGTACATTGGTAGAGAATTAACTGAAGAATTATATGCAGAGTGTAGTCATCAATGGCGAGCTAAAACTGTGAGTTATGTATACCATCATGTTTTTTATTGGGGGGGAGGGGCTTTTCTTTAAAAAACTAAATCTACCAATCCAAACTCTAGCATTTTTACTGCATTCATTTCCTTCATATACCGTATTTGCCGGCAAATAAGATGACTGGGCGTATAAGGCGACCCCCAAATTTACCAGTTAAAATATAGAGTCTGGGATATACTCGCCGTATAAGACTACCCCTCTTCCAATGCAAAT